>BGPR01000045.1:1033126-1167741 GCA_013235015.1 Araneus ventricosus | reverse complement strand
CTTTATAAATTATAATAATGTATCATATACTGAATTCTGTTTTCTTTTATTTTTATACATTTTTGAAAAAGTAACAGCACAATGATTTTGCACCTTATAAAGCAAGAGGGGGTCGAGATATTGTATTGTTACAATGACAAATTCATTTAGCACTATTGCTATTTGAAACATTTCATTAATTGTCAAAGAAGTGGTTTTCTTCCGTTTTTTTAATTGTGTGGCTTTTGTTGGTAACAGATCGCCATTAACACGCTCCAACCCTTGTTTTGGAGGTCTCCTATCTTTGACAGATTTTTCTTCAATAAAAGATGTGTTTAATTCCTCTGCAAGTTTATTTTCAATAAAGGCTAAAGTTTTTGCACTATTTTCATTAGTATCTGTCTATTTAATTACTGACATAGTTGTCGGGACTACATTATCTCTAGAATGCCTAGGTAAATCATTTGTTTATTTTTTATTTTGAGAAAAAATTTATGTCTTATTCTCTGCGTTTTTGCTGCATTTGCATACAACTTTTTAGCTGCCTCTTTTGACAGAATGCCACCCTATGTCCCCGTGCCTGATGCCATGACAGCCTCCGTACTGGTTGAGTGGACATAGGACAGCCTCTTTTGACGGGAGTTTCTTTTTTTTTTATGAAGTTTATTTATATGTTTTTGTTCAGATTTTTTATTTCTTCATCATGGTATGCCCTACAAGATGACCTTAAGTTTTCAAATAATTTTTTTCAACATTTTCATGCAAAAATTTTTTTTTTTTTTTTTTTTGAAAAAATTGCCCAAAAGGTTTTTTTTTGCGCAAAAAAGGGGGTATTTAAAACTTTGAATGGCACTGAATGTTGGAATGTTTATCCTTGTAGAGCTTGCAGATATAATGTTGATTCGTCAGTAGAAGATGAATCAGCTACTTTCCTAGCCGGTGGAGTTAAGCCGCACTATGCAGCATATTTTCCCAGAATTTTCTTGCGAAAACGTAAGATAGGAAAGTTTCTTTTCTTTGTGTAAAAGCGGAATTTTCGGAAGAAAAAGCAAATTTGTGCAGGGGAAAAAATAAAATCGGAAATCGGGGAGGGGACGACCCTTGAGAGAGGAAGAAGGGAAAAAAAAAAAAAAAAAAAAAACGGAATTTCTCCAAAATAACAAAAAAAGCGGAAATCAGCGAAAAAGCGGAAGAATCTCATTCCTGATTTTGTAATATTTTGATGTGTTGATAATTTGAAAAGTTGTTCCAGTACCGCACTCACCAAAGGTACAGAAGTGACAAAATTATGTTGCTTTCAGTTAATTACAATTTATGCATTGTGAATGGTGTGGTGGAATACGTTAAAAATGGATCACAGGATGCTTCTCTCTACATGGGTCACATGTGCATGTGTAATCACGCACATGGCAATAGCCACAAACCAGTTTTCTCAGTAATGGAGCAACATACATGCGTCATTCTTATATGTACATGTATAACTTGCTAACTGCATAAAAGACCTTTAAAATTGTTTCAGCATATTGGTTCCAAAAAAGTTATTAACCATAGAATATTGCAAATTGTAAAAAATCAAATCAATACAAATTGACCAATGAATGCAAAATATAAGAGTAAGATGCATCAGAAGCAAAGGGAAAGGTCTGGAGCGAATAGAGCAGTGTCCAAGGAACCAAAAAAGTCGATGAGTGTGTCTCAAGAACAAATAAGAAAGTTAAGGAAGAACTGTGTACTGTTACACATTTCACTATGTTTTGTTTAAACATTCCAAAAATAAGTCAAAAACTTAATGCTCATTAAGTTCGGAGCCAATATGTCTTTTGACTTATCCAGAAATGCCCTTGAGTATCTTCCAATCACATACTAATATCTCAAAGTGACAGAATTTGAATTTGATGATCAGTGCGCCAATCATGATCAAGTTGACATCATTAGTACTGTTAATTTGATTTGCTTAATATTTTACAGTCTTTCTATTTGCAGTTAGCAATGACAAAAATGCAAATGATTGTTAGTATTTGAAGCCAACAGCAATGACAACTTGATCAGATACTGACGAGACACTGTTCTCAGGATTTTGAGTAGCTCTGAATAAGTTTGTTTGTATATAGAGGTCTGATAATTTTAATTAATGGGTTTAGATTTGCACAGAATAAGTTTTAATAAACATTTAAAGGACTGTGAATGTCTCCTTTATGCCACATGAAATATCAGGCATTTCACCGAGTGAAAGGACCTATTCGATCTGATGAATTTAACAATTTCTGTGCGGTAACCCTGAGTCAAGAGAGAGACTCTGCTAATCACTCTACTCTAACCATTTTAAGAGGCAGGGAATACCACTATTGACAACAGTTGCACAGCCGAGATCAAATGTGGCAAGCAAGCCAGAGGTTGCATCTACGCCTGACAGCAGGGCTTGCAGGCGATGGATACACACAAAAAGAGCGAGCAGTCAACCCAAATGAAACAGGAACATGAAGAAGCCAAATACGAGATGCAAGAACAGTAAATTACAAAATCCAGCAAGTGTGCTCGATCATTACACATGTTTGTTGAAAGAATAAATAAAATATTTCTCATATACTATACTCAACAATAACAGCTTGTAATTAATCTAAGCAAATTTGTGCTATTTATTCAATCTGTTATCTTTGTAAAAAATGCAATTCTGTTTAAATAAACCTTTCATTTTCTTTTGCATTTCCATGAGAATCCACAATGCATTTACAACAGAAAAGTTAAGTATCTTTTTCAAGGTTGCTTCTTTTAAATATAAGTGTAAGCAGGGGTGACTCATGTGTAAGAATTGCAACAACCCCCAAATTTTTTAGTGATTTATTTAATTGCGCATATTATCTATAAGTCCATCAACAATGTAACACATCTGCCTTTCAGTGCTTTCAATCTTCTGGGGAAATGCAGGGGAAAACAGCGTTCTCATTGTTTTGTAGAGGGGGAGTAAAATCTTGAAGGGCCACAATTTTTCCCAATTCTGATCCCTCCCCCACTAGTATGTACAGAAACAGTGCAATTTCCTCCCCCCTCCACAACATGGTTTTGGAAAAAGGACAACAGAAAAAGCAGTCCTGGAGATATTTGATACAGGATTTTAAATGTTTTCCACTGTCAAAATTCTTTCACAAGCCCCGTTTAAATAAATAGAAAATTTAAAAATATTGCAATGATAAAATATTTCTTGTAGATAGTCATGATAATTTCTCTACATGAGCATTTAGTAACGAGACCTTATATTTCATGATTTTTTTAATTCAGCCGTTGTAGTTTAAATCTGAATAAACTAGAGTAAGGAATATAAGCGAAAAAAATTTAGAAAATTTATTTTGAAGTTAAATTTTAACCAACATTAATCAAAAAAAAGTAATTGGTTAGTTAAAGTTTCTTTATTAAACTACCAAACTTCAAATCAATCAAAAATCTAATCATTGACATTTTTATTCACTAATTCTTAAAATGAATTAAGAGCAAAAAAGGGTTATGAACCAGTGGGAGTGCTCTCCCCTAGACTTTTTCGTATACTCCCTAGCAAAGGTGCAAACTCTCCCCCACCCCACATAAAAATTGTCGATTTAGGAGAAGGCCCGGAATGCCACAAGAACATGGATTATTTACAGCGGAAACAAGTAAAGACAATGAAACAAGCAGAAATAAAATGCACCAAGTGGATGGCAATAGGCAATATAGTCTTGCGTCACAGTATGACAGAAAAAAATGAATATGCAAATTGAAAGTCTTTTTTCCCAATTGACTGAAATGAAAATTGAGCACAGATCTACAATTAAGGTTAGAAGACCTCATAACAATTATTATTTTTCTAAGCAGTACTTTTCTTAGGAGTTTTCGTGTTCACATGCATGTGAATATGCAGAATGACAGTCGGACAATCCTTTGACAGATCTGGTCCAAATTTGTTACGGACCTACATTCCTAATGATAAAACTGTGTAGTAAATTTTACCTAGGTAGGGTCAGGTGAGGTAAAATGTGTAGAAAATACCCTAGTTTTAGCTTTTCACTTAAAAAGTATTGTCAAAATATATATTACTTTTTTTAAACCTCTTTCTTTTTTTTCTATACATTACACATCTTAAGAGTAAAAATAAGTAAGTTTCAATAGTAATTTGATATACGTATGTAATAATCTTACTTAATTTTGTTTTTAACTCTAATATTATATATTTTTAAGTCTTAATGTATTCCAAAATCACTTTTCTTAAACTCCAGTTTCGTTTTATTACCTGCACTGGAGGTATATTAAATCTCGTGTTTTGGCATATTTATTACTAAAAGAATATTCTAATTACCTCCATGCGCCCATATAAATCGCGAAATCAGCAACTTGTTGGCACCATACTTTTCCCTAAAACACTTACGTAATTCACTAAAAATAGCTATTATTCCCTTCACTTTGATCACGTGTCTATATGTTAAATCCCTACCTGAGAAAATGCAGGGATTTTTTGTTCTCTTTTTACTTGAAAACTTAAACTAAGATGCACGCATGTCCGCCACTCTCCTTAAAAGTGACTTAAACATTTGGATAATAAAAGAAAATTAGTAATAACTCAGCTTGTTAATGACTACAACCACGAAAACATTTTAATAGGCAGCAGGATGATTGTTCTGCACAGAAAAAATTTTAAAACGTAAAAAACGAAACTTATAGGGAGTGGCGGGGAATAACAAAAAAACTGGCTGAGCAAATAGCTGCATATGTATCGGAGATCCTACTAGCTGCTTCCTGAGAAATCAACACTGGCTTCTTTGTACTCTTCCTGATGTCCTGAAATCCAGCTGCCATCAGTGAAATTCCTGATGCAGTGTCAACTTCATCGCCACATCTACTATACACAGTGGGTATTTAGCGGTCATCGATTCTCTACTTTAGATGAATATGCCAAATTTATCGCCTGTTTAGAGTTAAAGCGAAGCCTGAACATCTTCAGTTCAAAACGAATGTTCAATGGCCAGAGTTCGACAAAAAGTGTTTGTGCATCGAGAATTCATTGAAAAAAATTATTCCATCCTTATTGATTGCATTGCTCCGTGAAGTATACATCTTCAAAATCTGATTATGTTGAGTGAAAGAAAATTATTGTGTGTGTGAGTGTCAAGTGTGTGCTAATTAGTTGTCTACAGCTTTAAAGTGATTCAGTGTGCACGTGAGTGAAAATAAATAAAAACTAAAGCTGTGTCGGTCACCGATAAAAATTCCCTCAATTTCCGATAAAATCACCATAGTGGACGTGTTTACGCCAAAAAGTGAAAAATTGTTAAGAAATTCTTCTTATATAAAATGCTATTTTAAAAGAATTATTTTCCTAAGTTTTGAATTTTAATTATTTCTTTAGTGTGTTTTTCTGGTACCAATTTAAATTGCTTGATTATTAACTTTTTCTAATGTGCTTAAATATTTGTTAATTTTTCTTATCGGTAATTTTTGAAAACTGACGTCAGTATAACAAATTAAGATATTCTATTGTGTTTAGAAATTTCTGCAAATATTAGACATTTTATTGTATTTAGAAATTTGAGTTATGTTAAGATTTATTTTATTTGAATTATTTTTAGTACAGGACTGAAAATGCCTAACCCTAATGATAAAAATAAAGAAACGGTAGATAGTAGTTCAAATACTGATGTACCCATGGAAAATACCAATTTTAGTGAACCACACATAATTCCTTTTGATTCTGAAAATGGAATGAAGATGGAATTATGGCTGCAGTATTTTAATAATACATGCAGGCAACATAATAAAAATAAAGATTGGAAAGTAAAAAATATATCTAAATTTCTGAAAGGTTCTGCACCAACACACTATATTAATTAGTGTTTAAATATCTGTAATCTTGATGATCTCTGCTCTGTTCTTACTGAAACTTTTTTACAACCTATTTCAATTAACTTTGCTGATTTTTCACAGCATCATTTACGAAAAAATGATGACTTAGTTAAATATTTTCATGAAAAATTAAATTGTGGAAGACAATTAGGTATTTTCCCTTAGCTGATTTTAGAAGATCTTACAGATGGGGTACCTACCCAATTCAAATAATTAATAACAGTCCAACCCCCTAATACACCTACAGAATGGCTCACGTTAGCTACGAAACTTTTCAAAATTCAGGAATCTTCTGAGCAAAATGCAGTAGGAAATAATGAACCACCACTGAGAACAAGACCAAACTTTAGAAGAAAATATCAGACTCAAGTTTTCAAAATGTGTTTTCGCTAAAGATAAAATCAACTTTCTTGGCTATGAAATTAAAGAGGGTTGCATCACTCCTGATAACCATAGTATTAAAAAAATTACAGCCTCCAAAAAATGTTAAGCAACTTCAGGGTTTTCTTGGTTCAGTCAATGTTTATAACAAATTCATTGATTCATATGCTAAAATTAGGGAACCTTTAAATCAACTTTTAAAGAAGCATAAACAATGGCATTGGACTGCAGAATGCCAAGAAACTTTTGAATTGCTAAAAAATAAATTGGCAACTGAACCTGTATTACAATTGTATGACCTAAATTACTTCATGTGTTCTGTGATGCTTCTCAAGTGGCAATTTTGAAACAGCCCGATAGTTCTGGTAATCTTCACCCGGTGTCATACCATTCAAGAACTTTACGTAGTTATAAAAAGAATTATTGCATCATGGAATTGAAATGTTTGGCTATAGTAGATGCCCTTGATAAGTTTTATTATTATTTGCATAGCAAAAAGTTCATAATCCAAACTGATCATATTGCCCTTGTATGACTTAAAAATGTAAAAAATTTAAGGGGAAGATTGTTTCGTTGGTCTTTAAAATTAAGTATGTTCGATTATGAAGTTAAATATTTAAAGGGAACAGCAAATGTTGAAGTTGATATATTATCAAGGCATCCTACTGCCCAATATATCCAACATTCTGTACATTTACTTGAATTAGATAAGATAAAGACACATCAAAATTTAGACAATTCTAAATATAAGAAAATCAATGATGACCTTTCTCGCTAAGGCGAAAAGTTTTTCAAAATGCTCATGAACAATTTGGGCATCCAGGTACTCAAAAAATGATAAATCTAATTACTACTCAATACTTCTCAAAAAATGATAAATCTCATTACACCTCAATACTATTGGCCTCGCATTAACCAAGGTATTTCAGTATTTGTCAAACACTGTGATGTTTGTCAATTAAATAAAAAGAAAAGGCAAAAAAGATTTGGTCTTTTACAGACTGTGCCACCCACAGACAGATAGACCTTTTGAATATATTTCGATCGACACTGTTGGAGGATTTAACTACAATAATTCAACTAAAAAATATCTGCACTTAGTAATTGATCATGCAAATCGTTATGTTTGGGCTTTCCCTTCCAAAAGTTAAACAACAGAAACTTAAGCTAATTGTCTAAAACAAGTTTTTCAAATTCACGTACCAACTAAATTATTAAGTGATAGAAATGGTGCTTTTACCTCATCTAAATTCAAACGCTTCCTTAGAAATTACAATGTCAAGCACTCATTAACATCTTCCCACCATCCACAAACGAATGGAAAACGTGAACGAGTGAATCAGTTCATTGTAACCAAATTAAAATGCAAAGTAAATTCTTCTCCTACCAAAACTCCTCGGACTAAACTTCTGGAACAAGTTATTAATGAGTATAATTTAACCTCTCACTCCGTCACAAAATTTCCTCCTGCATATTTGTTATTTGGCACTTTACCATATTCCTCTCCATTAAGTCAAAATCAATTCTATCCTTCAGTTGAAGAAGCCAGGAAATTGGCAAAACAGAATACAATAAAGTATCATGATAAAAAGAAAATTAAATATGATGCTCGTTTCATTGACTCTCCTTTTAAGGCTGGTGACATTGTAATGCATGAGCAATTTAATTATCCAAATCGTAGAAAATTATCTCCAGTTTTTTCAGGTTCCTATGAAATAGTAAAAAAAAATTCTGATGCAAACTACGAAATAACCAAACCAAATGCTTTAACTAAAAAACCTACTGAAATTGTTCACGCTTCAAAATTAAGAACTTATTATCCCCCTGAAAAATTAAAACTGAGTCACGAATAAAAAGTATCTTTACACCATAGAAAAAAAATCCCCTCTTTTTGCTTCCCTTTGTCAAGTTGACCCGCCGTTTCCATTCTAAATGTTTTTGTTTTTCCTCGATGTTGAGAAATATTTTCACAATAAGAAATTGAACAAGTAGTTTTATGATTTGCGAGACAGGGTCAACTTCCCAACTCAGTTCACTTTTCTTCCTGGTTTCATCCTGAACACTCTGTTTTCACCTTTGAAGAAGTTAGTGCTCCTGGATGGAAGTAGGGAGAGAATTGGATTATTACCTCTGTCCTTGGTGGCTGAATGGAACTCTATAAATCCAAAGTCACTAAGTTTCAAGTACTGAAGGATAATACAGTACACAAATTTTTTATACACAAACTTTCGCTTTTTATATAATTTTTTCATTGTTCATGTTTTATAATATAACAATATTTTGAATCTTATTTGTTGATATTCCTATTTTAGTGTTCAGTCGTACTATATTGATATTTTTAAAGTTGTGAACTTTTGATAGAGCAGTGTATTCAACATTTCTATTTACTGTAGATCTTCACAACTGTGCCATCAATACTAAAGAACTATGCCATCTGAAGATCTATTTTACAAGAATTTTGCATTTAAAGTATTATTTTTGTTTTATGTAAATGATTTCATACACATAACTATTGCTTTATATATCTATTCTTACACATTTATTGTCTCCTTATTGGAGATTATTTTCATGTTTATGATAAAGTGAAGGGAAAATTCTATAACAATTCTATTTAAATTTTAATTTCCTACTTGGGCATCCCTGTAAGATACGGGTGTGTGTCAAGGGTCCTGGCGCACACACGCGTCTTGCGGAGGGGGGAAAATTGTAATAATCTCGCTTAATTTTGTTCTAAATTCTAATATTATAAAATCTTAATGTATTCCAAAATCACTTTTCTTAAACTACAGTTTTGTTTCATTTCCTGCGCTGGATGTATATTAAATCTCGCATTTTGGCATATTTATTACTAAAAGAATATTCTAATTGCCTCCACGTGCCCACATAAATCGCGAAATCAGCGACTTGTTGGCACCATATTTTTCCCTACAACACTCACATAATTTACTAAAAATAGCTATTATTCCCTTCACTTTGATCACGTGTCTATATGTTAAATCCCTAACTGAGAAAATGCAGGGATTTTCTGTTCTCTTTTTACTTGAAAACTTAAACTAAGATGCACGTATGTCCGCCACTCTCCTTAAAAATGACTTAAATATTTGAATAATAAAAGAAAATTAGTAATAACTCGACTCGTTAATAACTACAACCACAAAAACATTTTATGTATACGTTTGCTGGGAGATAGTTTTTAACCATATGTTTTTGTATGCCCATTTTACCCTACCAGGTGAAAATGGGTTACTGTGGGGTAAAATGGGTACGCAAATCTGAAACAGTAGCAAATGTTAAAAAAAAATAAATTATTTGTTGCAATACAGCAGCGATATAACAACAGTAAAAGATTTAAAAATATTTATTAATTTATTTTAAAAAGCTCAAATTATACAGTAAATTTCGCAAGAAGAGTTTTTACCCCTAACATATGATTCAGTATATCTGTATTCAGTATTATTAAATTGCGGCTCATACATTTTTATTATTTGATCATCTTTGATATAATCTGTGTCATCTACAGCCAAAAAAATAAAAGCTGCCCATCTTAAATCTTTCAAATTTCATTTTTTTAGGCATCTCCTTCAACAACCATAATTTTGCCAATGAATCCTGGCTTGCTTTTTTCCCTCAAATATAATGCTTTTACCCAGGCACCTACTTTTAGACTTTGTCTAACAGCTGTATTTTCAGTAATATCATTTCCAGATACTTCTTTCGCAAGGAAATTACATTGCTATTTTCTCTTCAAATTTTTAGCCTTTCTATTACATCTGCACTTGTTAAAATTGCACCAGCACATGTCTGCACACATTTGCATTTTTGCTTCGAATTATTCATGTATGCAGCTGTGAAATTTGAAGCTTTTGGCAATATTGCTGACAATGTTGCACATTTCAAATCTTTGTATGTTGAAGAAATTGTGCTTTGTGATCTACAGAGCACAATATATCTTGAGGTGGACACAAAGACAGGTTCTGAGAACTTGAAAGCATATCAGAGAAAACAAACATCTGGTTACAAACTTTTGGCATCTGCCAAAGAAAGTGTTATTTTGAGTGGAATAATTGCTTTTACGTTTTTAACTATACACTTTAGATCCCTCTGTGATAACCACATCTTTCCATAAATTTTAAAGATTAATCAATTATGTGCTCCTCTTCACGAGAGAAAACTGGCAATTTTCCTGATTCTTTAGGTGCAGGATTTTTTAAAACTAGTTATGACATGGAATATTTATGTTCCATTAATATTCAATTTATCATAAATTAATTATTTATTTAAAGAAAAAAAATCATGCTGAATCTATCCAACACAAGATGCAGAATGTTAAGCCTAACCATATACCCATTTTCTAAATATGAGATTAAAAAAGAATTTTTTTCCTCCTTAGCTTCAGGTTGCAACAGCAGTAGAAATGTCCAATTAAAAAAAAGATATAATGTCACTATAATAAGAATTCATCAATAATCTGGTCCTAGCAGTGAGAGTTAGAATACATAACATGGCATAATCTTGTCCACTTCAGTTTAATGTGTTACCACTCACTTATAAAGAAACTGTAAAAAAAATATTAGTTGAGGAATGGAAGTCAGAACAGCTAATTATAATATTCAAATAAAAAAACTACAAATATAATTAAAAATTTGTTGTTTTTTAAAAGCCATATATTTTGACTACCCATTTTACCCCACCTGACCCTATTTAAGTTTCCGAATTATCATGTTCACATGAACACAGACAGATTTGTCCAAAATTTGATAGAAACCTGCAAACTAAGTGTAAAGATGACATACCAAATTTCATGTCTAGCTCAAACCGTTTTTGAGTTATTGTATTCACAGACCGACATAATTCCAAAATTGTGTATTTCGGACCTAGGGAGATCTAAAACCTGGAGAGTCATCAATATCTTGAGTTTGAATTTTTTGAAGATTACAAAATTTTCTCTTCGTATACTTCATATACGAGAAAGTAAAAATGCACCACTATGCAGTGTAATAAGTTACAGCACCTTCATGGTTAAAATGAATGAGCTGGCACTAAGTGCAAGTTATCGTAAGACGGCATGAAAATGTTTTTAAACTGAGTACTGAGAAGATGGAGTAACTCAGTAGAACATCAAATGGTATCAAGGTGTTATTTGAAACTACTGAAAAGTGATGGTTTGATCACTTGCCAATAGATTGAAATTTCTGCGAAATTCATTAGCCACTGATCTTGGAAATCTTAGACAAATTTTAAGAATACAAACTATGATGAATCCCAATTTAAAACACAAAAAATTGCAATGAAATGAATACAAGAAATTTCCCATATTGTTTTCCTTTGTAAACCTTTATATGTGATGAAATTATCTTTGCCATTATGTTTCTGACCATCAAGCAGCATTTTTAAGGAACAAATGACTTGATGAAACAACTTGATTGAAAGCACCAGAATAGAAGGAAAAGAACTGCTGACACTTTTTTTCTCATAAAAGCTATACTAACTACTAAAAGATGAAAGAACATTCAGTGGATTTAAATGTAAAAAGGTTCTCACTGAGAAGATAAGTTAAAGAGTCAGAAGGAAACAAATTTTTTTCCTCCTTCATGCTAACTGGAGAGTTTCTATTCACTTGAAAAGTAAAATTATTTACCTAAGTACTTGTACAGCACAGAGGATAAAAGCTTTTAAACTTACTCTCGCTCTCAAAATAAGGGATTTCCTACAAAACCACTTCATAGGCATGAGGCACATAAGAAATATGGCGGGGAGCAAATTAGCTTGCAATGCAAAAAAGCACTTTAAATGTTGAACAGAGTTGTCCTATGAAATTTAAGTAAAAATATTTCCTATTCTAATACTCAAAAAAGCCTTTTACTAATTTATGCAATAACCTTATTTGATTGTTTTTACTGGTATTATTGCATAAAATTCAATGTATTTAAATAGCCTCTAAAAGAGAAATTGTGAAACAATTTAAAAATAAAAATTTTTGAAATAGATTCTTACTTAAATGCTCTTTTTCGAATAAGACGAATCTTTGTATTAAAATTCAGTTCTTGTGACACAAGAGCTCTTCCATCCTCGATACATGCTCCATTCCAATGTACACTGCAGAACTTCTCCGCTGAAAATTGCACAGAGATTAGAAAAATAATTCACAGAAAAAAAACCATTAGTAAGTTTTTATTACAAATATACTGTAAAGTGATATTTCCCTTTTTCCTATAGATAATTTTATAAATAAAATGAAAATAGAAGAATGGTATTAATTACAGATAAATTTTCAATACCATTAGTTTATTATTTGATACAGTTTTAGAGATCATTTCAGCCAAAAAGTAAGTTTCCATTATACTGCACACAGTCGGAAATGATTTAATACGACTAGAAGCTTATACTCTTTATTGAATACTTCATTTACATACTGTATGAATATTTTGCTTGCATAATTAATAATAAACATCTCGCCACATCTCAATCAATCAATTAATAGTAAACATGGCTTATGACAGAAATTATAAAGGGTTACTTAGCAATTCTTTGGGTGAGAAAATAAATAGATCGAGCTTGCATTTAAACTACCACTTCTTTACTATGCAGCAAATAATGGGCTTGGTTTAACATGAGCTTCAACAGAAGTAGCATGTGGAGACATCAGATGTAAGCTACATGCTTTGCTTCATTTCCAGTTTATGGTGCAAGGCCCATTATTTGCTCATACTGCCCAAAATGTCAGAATAAGATTCTAGAATGATGATAAACAATATCAGCTTAAAAAATTACTAAAAATTTGAAAGAATACAATTAAAGAGTGCAAAATTTTAAATTCTGATATTCTTGCTATATGAAAGGGACACTGAATAAAGTGCAAAGTAATCTTTAGTCTAAATATGAAATCAAAATCCAATGGTTTTTAAAGATTTTAAAAAGGTAAACATGAGCGAGAGGATGATAGATCAATCTGGTCAATCCAGAGTTAAAAAATTGCAAATGCTGGACATTACATTCAATAAATATGTGTTTAACAAACTGTTAGATTGCAATTATGCAATAACATCCTTTTCGGCTTTGCCAGTGCTATTTAAATAATTAGTATTTTCACCACTAAAGTTTCTCTCATGTCTTGTGACAACTTTTAACTTTTCAACAGATTTTTTAAAAATTTTGTTAAATTTCTCCTATTAATTATTCCCTTTTTGTAATGATTAACTGAATTGTTAATTGCCTAACTTTTTATGCAATTTGTATTATGTTTCAGTGTTTAATTAGTTTTAAATCCTTTTTCTTGCACCAGACTATATGCTCACCATTTAAATGGCAGAAGCTTTTTGGTGTACTCGTGAGATTTTTCTTTGTGCAAGTTGAATTCGCTTGTCAGACACGGTGAATAGAGGTAGTCCGTTTGCGAGGACTGGGTGCCTTTTCTTTAGATTCGACTCTCGTCTTGCAGACATACTGATGGTTTGAGAAGGGTAGCTACAATCATTTTCAGATGAAACAACGAAAATTTATTATTTTTGAGACAAGAATGACAGGCCATTGATGGACTCTTCAAGCAACAACTAATATTATATTATTATAATATTAGTATTATTATATATTAGTATCAACTAATATTATTTCTTCAGAATAACTGCTGCGTATATTTACATAGAGTAGTGGAGAAATTGTGAAGAGGGATAGCCGATATTTCGATAAATTACTTCAGTGGTCTCGAAGAAAACGAACAAAATGTTGCAATGATTTGTAAGTGGAGACTGTGTCGAGATTACTTGTGAACTTTAAAGAATTCATGAACATTGTTCAGAACCGATCATGACTGTTCAGTGAATACCCAGGCCTAGTTTTTTACAATTTCTATATTTCTACTTCGTGCAAATAATGCAATTAAAATCTAGCTAGTTGATCCTACCGATCCTATTCACTAGAGCTCTCAGGGGTTATTTTTTTTAAAACATTTATTGTTATTGAAATTTGTTTCTTTTTAAACTCTATAAAAATGATAGAGCTCTATAAAATGATAGAGATAATTTTTATGAAACTATTTTTTTTATCTTTGATAGTGCTTATGTTTCACTTTAGAAAGACTGCAGCAATTTTAAAAATGGTATAATGTATGTAATTCTGTCTTATTAGAACTCGCCGATCGCCATGTGTATCAGCAAAATCGTGTTTGTTATTATATTATATTGTTCCACATAATCAAGAGCAATTCATTTGTAAAAGTTGGCAAAAAATTTATTTAATTTTATAAATAAAAGTATAATTAGTCAAGAACTCGAATCTCTTTTCTTCTTTCTTTTTAGTGCAAAATGCAATGTACTCTTTTCTAGGAAATTCTTCCACTATTGGTCAAAGGTTTCAGACAGTATAAAAAAAGGTGGGTAATAGTAAGAGGGTAAAATAATTATACTATTCCCACATAGCTTATTTCTCTTTACTCATTTGCGATTCATCCCAGGTTAATATAATAATCCTGTCCAATACAAACACAACACACTTACAGTACAGACAAATAGGAGCTCTGGATATAAGGAGTACTGATTAATAAAAACCACTTAATATGGCTTCAAAATCAAAATAAAATTAACAATTGATTCCAGATGATGACAAAACATCCAAAAAATATATACTTACGTGAAGTAAGAAAGGGTGGCACTGCCCGATGAATGAAAACAATACCATGAGCATCTGCAGCATAATCAAGGGAAACATATTCATAAGCTTTTTCAATTAAGCTGAAAGCTTTCTTCTGAAAATCTTGCCTCTCTTTGGAATCCTACACAACATATAAATTAAATCACCAAGGAATTTTAAATAGTTCAAAACAAAATTTTCATTTATATACCGTAATACCAAGTCTTAATCCTTCAAAGTAGCCAAGCCAGAAAGTTTTAATGTCCATTCAAGCTCCAAAGTGGCTATAAACCCAATTTATTCATATATTTCATTAAAAGGAGCTAAAAAATAATTTGTACTTCTCTTCAGCTCCAAAGCAGAAAAATGCACGCCAGCCACTGAATACATCAACAATATATTGCAAAAAAAAGTGGTTTTTACCAACTTATGCAGAATAAAGGTTGATGTATTTGATTTACAAGCACAAATTTTGATGATAGTCGCACTAAGAGAAAAAGTGATATTTTGTGCCAAAATTTTAAATGATAGCAACTGCAGTCAAGGTAACAGAAAAGAACAAAAACATTTCACATCACAGCAATTTGATTACATGTTTAAAAAAGAGAGTGGTGGGGGAGAGAAAGAGGTTTACACACAATAAAAGTGTATGGATTATAGCAAATTCCTGGAAGTTTAATAAATGAAAATTTGCCATTTTTTTTTGTCAAATAAAGCTAACAGTAAAAATTTAATGTTAAGTTTTTCTGGTTAAATGCTGTATTCAATAAAATTTCAACTGGTACATTTTCTATATGATAGATGCTAGAATTTTTGTGTGATGAATAAACTCTTTTAATAAATTGTCAAATAACTTAGTAACAGTCTCTGTGGAAATGCCTTTAAACATATATTGAAAAATAAATTAATGAACCTTTCAAAATGTAATTATCATCAGCAATAGCAAATTTCAAATAAAATTGATTTTTAAAACAACAGCATAACCTATATATATATAAAACGCTTATGTGGACACAAAATCGGGTCGAATTTGTTAATCGCTGTTTGGCAACAGCTCGCAAGTTTAGATTGTTCATATGTTTGAATCAGCCGAAAGCCTGAGACAACAAAAATACAGGGTGGGCGAAAAGTCCTTGACACATTTAAGAAAATATGCCGAACAAAAGACAATTTCGAACTGATGCCAAAAGAGGGCGCTACAGGATCAAAAATCCAGATACTGGAATTCTTGTTTTCGAATGCCATTTCTTCACTTCGTTTGCAAATTGCGTCATTCTTAAAATGACCTCTCCCAGTGAAAAGGCGAATTGTGTTGGTTGGTATTTTGAAAGCAAATCAATTGTAAAAGTGCAACGTAACTTTTACACCAAATTTAATAAACCACCTCCAAGTCGGAACAGCATTTTGTCCTGGCATAAGAAATTTCTAGAGACTGGTAGTGTTCTGGATAAAACAAGAAGCGGTCGACCATCAACCAGTGATAGCGATGTCGAACGAATACGTGAAGCTTTTACTCGTTCTCCTACGAAATCAACAAGACAGGCTTCCATCGAATTAGGAGTTGCCCGATCATCAATAATCCATGTTGACAAGCACGTGGAATGAGATCGAGTATCGCCTAGATGTGACACGAGCTACGAAAGGTGCCCATATCGAAATTTGGTAGACTTTTTGCCCACCCTGTATTTTTTGAGTTAAATAGTATATAACAAAATCGTACAGTTTGGATTAGGAAAATGAATAATGTGTCCTAAATATACCCTTTCTAACTGAAAGGTAGTGAAATGGGTTATTTCTTCTCTTAACAACTCAAATTTTCTTGAGTTTTAAAACACATAGGGTCAGGCAGGGAAATAGGGAACAAGTAGTAATTGGGAACTGTGACTACAAAGCGCACTGGTGAGGCCCTGGCGAACTGAAAAGCATGTGCTTGGGTTAAGACACTAGAGAAAGAAGAAAACACTTTCCTACTTTTTTCAATGTTATTTGGCAATGATTCTTACCTTTAATTACAACCGTGTTCAGAAAACCGAAATAAAAATTTATTACATTTCATTTTTCATTCTATACACTGGTTATAAGCAAGCTGAGTTGCCAATTTATAAATTTCTTATATCTGTAGGATATAATGATTATGAAGAAAATTCAATTTTCGTTTTTAGATTTCATTTTGAGGAACAGGTTAGTGTTCTTAATTACGTCTGACAATTTTTAATGTGGAGTAATTGGGAACAAGCTTCGATGTAAAAAAAGCCTATATTTTTTAAAAATTTGGAATAATTTATTATTTGATAGAAGCAATTTTAAATCTAGAAACACGATTGCTTTCTGTTCGTCAGTAAAGTTCACTGTTTTATGTCAAATTAACTGACATTTTAAAACAATTTACCATTTGATCTACATACATATTACTTTTTACGTATGAAAGTCCTTTGTTAATAATGATATGAAGCCTTTTGAATTCAAGAATGAAAGAAAACAAGAAACTGTTGACGAGAAAGTAGAAAACATGATAATGATCGAGAAATCTGAAGATGAGGATTTTGCCTCTTTTCAACAAGAAATGGAGGCTGTGAAGCTGGAGAGAGTAATTTATCTGGAATCACCCATGACTGATTTTTCAACAAACCTGTTTGTTTCGATCAATAACATTGGAGGTGATAGGATGAAGGCACATTATTCATACGTCTGCGAGATTCAAGAAGCTGACAGTGGTGAATATGATATGACAGGTTTGAGAACTACCAATTTGGCCAAATCAAAATTTGTTTCGGTGGTGAATAGCCAGTTTACTATTTCCAAGATTCAGTTAAAAGCTACACTCTCAGACCGTATCTTTGAAGTAGGTTGTAGGATAGAATTAGTTAGTTTTCAGGTAGTGCAAATGTCAAAGAAAAATTAGTAGGATAGTGAATAGAATGTTTGATTTCAAGTGGAAACCTGCTTTCTACTACCAAATTTGTACTACTTGTTTCTACTACTAAATTTTATGTGTGATTTTTAAGCCTTGCCTATATTTCTTTCTAGTGTATCATAATATTCAGTTATTTCAGTTCCTGTAAAGATTCATTTCCCAACTTCATTTGAGTAAGAATGATTATAAATTACACAAAACTGAAATTAATAAATAATTTTAATAGTTTATATGCAATATTCCATGAAATTGAAGCTATTTTTACTGAAAAGCATTCAAAGAACAGTATTTTGTGATAATTAGGAAAAAGCAATTAAATGCATTTTGAGCCAATATACAGTAGTTTATAATCATTTCAAATATATTCTCTTCAAATCAATTTGTTACTGTGATCAGAAGCCGAAATACATGTTCCCAATTACCCCATAATCTCTGGGGTAATTGGGAATTCTTCAGGGTAAAACAAGAATGCCCCTAAAAGTGGGGTTAATTAATTGATGAATTATTTTTGAAAGGAGCCATTGTTTAATGAACCCTGCAGAATACGTTTCTGCACTCACAAAAAATACAGATCTCTTCTCCATCGCATACTATCCTTTTTAAAGTGAAAAAAATGGCAATCTGCAAACTTCATTCCCAATTACCCCAAATGGCTACTCAGAGAAAATTTTTGTATCTTTCTTGATTTAATTATAACTTAAGTGAGTGTGTAAACATGTGGGGAAGCTTTTCTGAGCAACATTTCATTGAAAAGAGTGCATATTTGAAATTTTGAGTGCGAAAATAAAAAATTTGAGGATTTTGAAAAAGACTTATCAATTTCATAAAATTTCATACATAATTATTATGGGTTTCAATTTTGAACAGTTAGTATGAACATCTTTCAAGCCACTTTTCTCCTTAAATTGTCTACCAACTGAGGAATACCCAAAGAAAAAAATTATATACACTCTCAATAATTATTTAATCAAAAAAGATATATGTGGGGACACTTTTCAGAGCAACATTTCATTGAGAAGAGTGCATATTTAGAAGTTTGGTGGAATGAAGTTAGGGCAAATGAAGCTGTTGAAGAAATAGCTAAATTGTGTATACCAAGAAGTTTTAAATGACTGATTTCTGATTGATGCAAATAATATTGGATTTTTAAACATCTTAGAATTATATATTTTAGCAAATACTCCTCATTTGGTTCACTATTTTATCATGAGACATGTATCCTGATTATTAATTAAAAAATACTTTCTACAAAACCTGTAGTATTCTGTTTACTGTTAAATTGCTTAAAAAATGACTCTTTTCTTTCTATCGGAGAAATTTTTTTTGAGTACAAGAACTTTCAGACTCAATCAAGAACAAGATTTCAGAAGAAAAGAGAAAAAATGTGGAATGCTTCACATTGTTGGCACTCTGAATTTTTCATTATATTAACGAATAGATGATAACTTGGCATTGCTTGGGATCCAAATATTTTCATATGCTCCCCTCCATTCTAAATGACTAATATATGAGGAGAAATAAATAAAAGAAAATGCAAGAACCAACTTTTGCTTTAATACAGCTCAAAAAGAATAATATTCAAAGAGAAATAATAAAGAAAACACCAAAAGACAAAAAAAAAGAGAAATAATGCAAAAACTAATAAATTAAAACACCAGAAGAGTATAAATTTTTTCATAGATAAAAAAGAATGTACAGTAAAATCTGTCTATGATATTGTAGGAATCTAGAAAATGTATTGTTATAAAAAGTTATTTGTGCATCCAAAGTTTATGTGTGTGTGCATATATTAATATACTAACATATTTACTGTGCTTATTGATTCATCTTACAAATAATAGCTGATATAAAACTGCATTTTATAAACATAAAATATACAATTTTACATACTGATATAAAATTATATATATATAGTTTTTTTTAAGAACATCAAAATGAAAATTTAGTTGAAAACTTGAACATTTACAACACCTTTAAACCATTTTCATTTGCTATACAGTTAATTTCTTTCATTTACTCCACATCATCTCCACAATGTCTTTTTTTTTTCAAAAAAGTAGCTATCAGATTCAAAAATTCCATATTTTTTTAGTAGCATCGACTTGCTTTAGTTTTTGATTGATTTCTGAAATTATTTGTAGCTTTTCTTCAAATGCCAACGTTTTATGACATTCCATACCAAATTCATGCTGTTAACACATCAATAACGAATTTCAAGGAACAAGTGGCCAAGTATGAAGAGCTAAATGCAAATAAACAGGTTAGTGCATACCAGGGGTTAAAGGCAACAAACTTCTCTGCACATTTCAATCAATTTCCCCCAGATCCCCCTCCTACAACAGCTGTGGTTTTTTGTCAACTCCCTCCTACATTTCGCATTCTTTGACCATAAGGTAGTATTTTTTAAGAAAAAGAATCGAAATTGTGGTATACCAGTTTTCTAAAAAGGTAAAATTATCATTACAGACAGGCGAATCTTAAAACTGATTATCGTTGTAGGCAGGTTGAAAATATATTGAGTAAATAGGAATTCCACTGGGACCAAAGAAAATATTGTTATAGGCAAGGTTATCATTATACACAGGTTTCACTGTATAAAAAGAAATAAAAAAACATCAAAGACAAAAAAAATGCAAAAACCAATAAATTAAAACCTCGGAAGTATAACTTTTCTTCATGGATAGAAAAGAAAATTTGTGAAAACAGACATAAAAACACTTGCATTAACCATTTAAAATTAAATAAAAATCCAATTCAAATTTTTTTTAAAAATTTTACGCTGTTAGCTCCTTTTTGTGGTAATTCCATCGCTGTGCCAAATTTGGTCCCACTAAGTCATAAGGTCTGGGCATGCACAAAGAACAAAAAAGCTCTTATCCATAATTATAAAAAAAGGCAATATTTGTGTGTGTGATGACCAGACGAATCTATCGCACTTACAGCCTTGAAATTTGGCACACAGGTAGTCTTCATGGTGACTCAATGCACCTCGAAGCCAGAATTTTAAAATTTTATCTAGAACTTTTTTTCGGGGGGATTTTTCACACTAATTTCTCGATATGGCATGGCTTCGGATAATTGTACAAAAAAAAAATAGATACCACATCGGAAAGAGCAAACGATTTACGTTCTAATGAAGTTAGTTTCAAATTTCTAATGTAATTTTGAGAAATTTTTTAAAAAATAGTCGGTTAACCCTAAAAAACTTAATTTGGAACTTCAATTTCTTAAATCCGTCGTTCTAATTTTGTTATCAATTTGATATTTGTTGAAGTAATAAATATAACGTTTCTCTATGATTTAAAGCAAGATTGGTTAAAGTTGAAAAGTTGGTTGAATTTTAATTAATTTTTTTCTCAAGCGTTAAAATATTTTTGCTTCAAAATTCCTTTCACGATTCTTTGTAATCAAGGCTGCATGACGTGTTTTCCTAACATGCATTTTTTCGAAACCACATGACATCATAATCCCTTTGCTTCGTGTCTGACATCTTTAGTTACAGAAGACTGGAAAAAATGAAATATGTCTTCAAGGTACTATTTACATAATGTGGCTTCTAAGTTTAAACCTGAAATGGAAGATTTCATCCCTCTCTTCTCTGATTCATTTTGGATATATTTAAATACCATAGAAATTATGTGCTGTTGTATAGTTCCATTTGAAATCATTTAAAAGTTCATTCGGTAAGCTTTCCCAACATGCATTGTTGCAATTTCATTGGCTGACAGTGAAGAGCGCAGGATACCCCATAACCTTCAACTGAATGCTTTTGATTATTATTTTTGGCAGTGTCAATGAGTTTGTCTTGCATATTTTCCTTTCTGTATAATAATCATTTTCACATTCCAATTTTTTAATATTGTTTCAGATTAACGTACTCTGTACTGTTTTTCTACAGTTTAAATATCATTATAATGAAGAAAAATAAGTGGGAAAATCAATATTGTGAATCTTGTTTTCAAAACTTTTTTGTGTCATTGGGCCCACCCCCCCCCCCCCCATTTTATTGAAATCCTGATTCCACAGGCAACGCCGTGCACGTACTGCTAGTATATATTATATAGATAAGGGGCTTTAGATGTAATATTCTCCTATCTCTAGCACAGAGACCATATCAGAAAGAGCTTTGAGTTTTATTAAATATTCTATTTCTACATCATCATCATCCCTTTTTCTCAACTAATGAAAAGCCTACAGCAATGAATAAGGTATAGTGGATAGGATTTTTTCCAACCTTTGACACAGCATACTCAGGATGAGTCCATAATTGATGCACAGGAAAAATACAAAATTGAATTCGTTTACCACCTAGTTGTCACTGTAATTAATTTTTTAGAACAAAGATGTTCTAAGCTGCAACATCACAACAATTTATATCATATACTGGCAGTACGTGCACGGCATTGCCCATGGAATCAGGACTTCAACAAAATTTTAAAAAAGCCCACATACAATTACATAAATGAAAGTTTTAAAAATGAAATCAAAACAGAAATATATATATATTATTGAGTTTGTCCGCTTTTTTTTCCTCTCGACCGAGTACCGTTAATCCAAAACAATGTTAAATAATTACAATGTGATATTTATTACACCGCAAGCAGAGTATGAAAGGCAAAGAAATAAGTTAAGACGCGCTTTAAAATAATAATCGAAGTCATCGAGTAAATAAATCATCTCCTCGTAGAACGCGAAAGTAATGACGTGACCTGCAGCGAAAAAGGAAGGTCACGTAACCAGCCAATGAAATTGCAACAATGCAGTCGGGGAAACTCTGAAGGAGGTGTCATTGGGAGCAGTCGCTAGCAAAAACACTGTTTATACTTTTCAGGGAAAAATTAATTTAAAAAAAACCGGAAAATGTATTTTAATGGTTCTTGTTTTAATTTCGACAGAAACGTTCCAGTTATAAGTTGAAAAATATTGAAAATGATGGCATTATTAGAAAGACGGATGCAAGAATTTCAAGAAAGCCGAATCAAAAATGACCATAAAAGTGACTATTTTTCAAAATTCAGTAAACTACATTAGAAATTCAAAACTAACTTCATTAGAACGGAAATCGCAGGCTCTTTCCAATGGTGTATCTATTTTTGTCGTAGTTATCCAAAACCATGCTACTGAGAAATTAGTGCAAAAAATCACCCAAAACAACACAAAACATAAAATTTTCTAGATTAAATTTTAAAATTTCGGCTTTGAGTCACCATTAAGACTACCTGTGTGCCAAATTTCAAGACAGTAAGTGCGATAGATTCGTCTGGACATCGCACGCAGACACGCACACAAACATTGCCTTTTATAAGTATAGAAATGAACTAAAAGATGTTAGTTCTTATGTAATTTTGGCCAATTACAAAAATTTGGAAACCATTTTAACAGATGGAGAATCACCGGACATAAAAAGCCTGGAACTTTGTCATGAAATATTAGTGGTGTGTTCTCTATTGGTAAAAGATTTACCATCTTTGAAAGTTCAGATTTATATCAAAAATGAATTTTGGTCCAAACTTGAGCATTGCTCTAAGAATTTTACTAACTCTTCCAATAAGTATTGCATCCGGAAAACGTAATTTTTCCAAACTACATTTTGCCACCACCAACATCTCAAACAAGATTGTCAGACCACGCTATATTAGGAATTGAGTAACAGTTTAGATGTTTCTGAATTAATCAAGAGAATTCTCTGAAACAAAAGTTCGTAAAAAAAATTCATCTGAATTATACTCCTATCAAATGCTTTTTTTTTTAAATGAAGTATTTTAAGTGAAAAGTTATTATAAAGATTTGTGTTAATTACCGAGTTACACTGATTTTTTTTGGCATTCGCTAAAAATGTAAAAAAAAAAAAAAATGCAATTTTTTTACTTCTGTACGGAGTGGTTCAAAGGCTAAATTTGACTCTGACCTAACCCAGTGGAATGTGCTGGAAACTCAAGTGGAACATGCTGCAACCAGTTGTTGTTTTACTAGCAATATTTTTGTAACAATTATGGGAAATGCCAAATGAAGAAATCTAGGGCCATTTGACCATTATGTATTGTGCACAAAGAGGCACTGCAAATACATTCACATCAAGAAACTATATGCTATTTTGTGTATAAACTGTCATGTATTTAATTTCAACAACCTGACAAAAGAACTTTTTTTCTTTCTTGCGGGGTGGTGTGATTTTTCAGAAATTTGACACAGATTTATTGGCTTAAATTAAATACTCCAAACTTTGGTTTGCACAATGTACAACTCTTTAACTTAAAGTTTCCACAAAGTGCCAGGATTAGAAAATTTTTTTCTGTTCTTAAAAGAACTTTTAAACTTGATATTATGGAAGAAAGAGAGTGCTCCCACAGTGGCATCACTAACAGATCCAATCTTGGTGAACTTAAACCTTTCTACTCTCAAGTTGGGTGATATAACACCTAAGCTACCCTTCCAAAATCCCATACCATACCAGAGGTAAGGCATTTGATCTCAAAAGTTTCAATTTGCATCAGGACCTCACACAAAATAAGACTTTGGTGGAAATAGGTTCGAAGTTGCAGTTCTCTGCCTGAAGCTGAAATACTGCCTGACGCCACTGAACTACTCGGTAAAAAAGAAAAATATTAGCAATAGCAGAAAAACAAACTGCACTAGTTAATCATATGAAATAGTTGATAAAATATACATTGGTAGGGTTGGATATTTTCAAAGGAAATGCTCCTTCATCATGAAAATGCTCCATCCCATTAAATTGATATGGAAACGGGACAAACATGAACTTCAAGTCAATATTCCACCCACTTCAACCTCTATATTAATATGCTTGACCATAGTTTCAAAATTAAGGTAAGAAGAAATTTTATCTTGAAATAACCATCCCCACTTTTTTTTTTATGTAAAGGAGAATGTCAGGAGAATATATACAACTTCAAATGAGACTGCAGTTCTCTTTGTTCTTTTTTGCAATAAAGATATTCAAAAGAATATAAAAGCATTGACCTTATTTCGGTTACTACATCTTATCAAATTTTTCTCAAAAGAATTCTCATCCTAAGGTCACAAATTTGTTTAAACTGGAACAAAAATTCTTGTCCATCTTATTCTAAAAGTGTAGAAACATAAGTGGGTATACTGCATAGAGCCCAAACTCAAATGATTTGCCTACGGCATGAAACCCAAAATTCTTATTCCCAAAATTGTATGCTTTTCCACGATCACCAGAATGTTAAATGCTCTTTGAACAGCACCCCCTTTCAGAAGGAATCTGATCTACACCCACTTTCCCATTCAAATTTGTTCTCCTACCACTATCTCTGCAGAACATTTAGTGCCACTATATTAATTTATCAATCAGCTATTTATCATTGCCACCAGGTTATATTATTTGAATTCTTCAAACGTTACAGAGACCATCTCCAGAAAAGAACATAAGGAAAATAAATTTCAGAGTAAATTTAATTTATTCTCTTGTTACTGCATTTAATCAGAGATGTAAAGACTAAAAAAATATTACAAGGTGCACCTCATTAGTATCCAAATTATATTATGCTGGTTACATCAGCCCAAGTTTAAATAGTCCTGCTTCTTTATACAACTGACACATCTTTCACTATTGTAATAGTTTATTAACACTTAACACATCTATATGTAAGGCCAGCTGATAAGTGATTAAAGTCGCAGATATTATGGCAAAGTTTGAAATAATGATACAATTCTTAAATACATAGTGAGAACTCCTAACTGCTGTTGAAAAAAAATCAGGAATGGACAAGAATACTTACAGTATCAGAATGAACTTGCCCCATATAATCCAAATAATCCGTTGGAATAGATTTACGAAATTCAATATCATACTCAACAGCTTCGTTAAGAGCATTTGAAAGAGCCTAGGGTAAAATATATAAGAATTAGTCACAAAATGCATCAACTGGACAAAATATACACAGTACCCCCTTATCCAATGGGCTAATTGGGCTGTAGTCCAGGGGTGCCAATTATCCAAAGGTGCTTAAAAATTCACTACAATTGTTTATTTTGATTTTGAACAAAAAAGTTTGTTTAATAATAATTTTAAACATTTAAAAATAAATATGATTAGGGCTAGTAACTAGACAGCTATCGCTTTTGGAAATATACAAAACCACATAAAACATTTTAAAAAACATTCATATAAAGACATCAGTGAGAAAATCATACAGTTTGAGTGTAACAGAAGATACTTATATTACAAAAGCTGTCACACATCCTATTTTTAAAAGGTGGCTATTTGCGTAATTATAAAGCATTAATCAGAGAAGATGCGACTTTTCCCCCCTCAATTATTTTATTAGGTAGGTATTTACTTTAAGCTCTAGGCTTTCAAATTTATAGTTACGGTTCGGATAGGAAGCCAAATCACTCTAGCCCAGAGCACTAAAATTTGTTGAGACATCCCTGAATATACACATACATATGACAAATGAAACAATGTATCTAACATCTTCATCAGATCTTTAAAAACAACTTAAACAAACTAAATAACTAACAGAAGCTTACATGTTGTAGGAAATTGCCCCAAGTATTCAGTTGGCTGACAGACAAATTAAGATGTAAAGAATGTATGCCAGGAGCTGCTTTTGCCTAAAAAAGGAAATTAAATGGTTTTAAAAAACAAATGGAATATTGTAAAAAAAAAAAAAAGTAACTGTGGTTAATTTTTTCCCATTAAGTGACAAGTTAATTATTCACAGCATGAGATTAGTTTTTCACTTCAACACCAGTGGCTTAAAGCATGGCCTGAGAAATTTGAATACAGGGAAGAAGATCAAGGGTTCAATCTTGGCTGTGATCTTAACTAGCATTATTTGAAAACTGGTAGGTTGAATTGTGCTTTAGTAATGAATTGCTTGAAGTGGTCAGACTGGGTAGTAAGAAGTTTTCCTCCAAGCCAAACACAAAAGTGAGCCATTTCTCCCTGAATGTCCTCCAGGAAGGCAATCTATCCCCATAAAAAAGAGCCATGTTAAACTTCTACTACTCGGTATCTAAAGGTGTTTCGAAATTTCCAAGAATGTTAATCATGTTCTGGGCTCTGGAGAATGTTAGATGGGGGTAGTTGATTATGAATCTTTTCATTTTCTTTGTTATATATTTTGCTTTGTGTTAGTCTTGTGTGTTTTTGTTTGTTTGGGTTTTATGATGCTGAGATCAGCATTTGTTTCTAGCATGTAAAATTATTTGATTTGTTATTGATTTTCTGTATCTTATGTAATTTCATTTGAAAGATTAATAAATGCTATTAGGAATTTTAAAAAAACAACTATTAAGTAAGTGTTCCATGACAGGTTTAAAGCAATCAGAATGAAAAGATATCTATATCTTCTGAAGTATACTGGTCAAAGGATATTTTAATCCCATCACTTCAATTAACACAACCTTAACATTCTGCTGTCCAATTAACATGGGCTTTCATGGAATTCTGGCATTAACGTCAAATTCTTGCAGTCTGCACCAGAAAGTACTTTCGCTCAACAGCACATAGCATTGCACCATTTTACAAAGCTATACTCAGATGACTTTCTAATATCACATAGGCTCAGTCTATCAGTTCTTTCAAAACCCTTGTTCCTGAGCATCATAATCAGTCTTTACTTGTCTGGTTTTGTAGCTATTTATTTTTCCGCTATCTCCTCAAAATACAGAAATGCCATTTCTGGTTAAGTTTCTAGTGCCTTATTTCTTCATTAATCCACTTAATAGCAATATTTTACATTGCAAAACTAATAAAGTGAATTAAACGGCAATCACAGTAATCGAAAGAGCACTCACAAATGTAATCAACCCAATAAAAACAAATTAAGATGCTGACAAATGTCTTTTATCTCAGCTCCAATGGAAGATATAATGTTAAAAAGTTGACAAATAATGATGTTAATGCACAAACTTTACTGCATTATATTCTTAATTGGATTATCTTTACACAGAGATGCAATTTGTCTGGTAACACTCACAAAACAAATTGTGTTTCGAGATACCAAAACTTAAGAATTACCCTTTTTACAAAAGGTTTACTAACTCTGGCCATTTATGTTCCTTGATTTACTTTAATCTTGCTGCCGTGTTAATTGACTAATTTGCTAAAAATACTGACTGCATTTCATTGCAGTATCTACAAATGCAATTGACAATGATTTATGGGAGGGGGTAAAATCAATACAAAAAAAAATAATAATAATTACCCAAGATTTATCATCATTTCTAATAAAATATAACTAAATCATTGAAAGGAGGGTTCGGATACTTCCTTATTTTAAAAAAGTGTTAAAAATGCAGGTATAATCAGAATGTATAATTGGTTTTGAAAGACATAAACAAAGATAGCAAAAATAAAGTTTTCAAAAAAATCTATAGATCGTACTTGATGGATATAGCCACGAGGAAAATAAAGCATATCACCAGGATGAAGTTCCACTTCCATACAGGGTTCTCCAATTTCAGTCTCAGATAAGTCAGCTAAAAATAAATTTTATGCATGAGTAAAACAAAATTTCAAAAATATTTAGATGATTATTATATGCTTTGTGCAACCAAAATTATCATACATATTATGACTAAAATAAAACAAAAGACACATAAAGCATGTTAAACTGAACTGTTTTTTGTCATTTATTCTATAATATAATAGCGGTGAAACGGCCTTGAACGCTGGGCTTGGCTACAACCCACCAGACCAGACACCAACTCCTCACCTGCAGCGCTCGCAGGAAACAGTGATGTAGCCCCTGATTACCGAGGGTTACGACAGGGAGGGTTTTCCCCCTCAGAATTTGGAGGAGAGAGAGTGCCGCAGTGAATTTCCCTTATTGAATTCTCTCCCTCTTTGAAAGAAAAAAGTATTTTGAGATCTTTCTTCCTTTTGCACTGAACAATATGGATAGAGAAGATTAGCAAAAGAGATTTGCACGGCGCGACAAAGATACTTCTCGGAAATATTTACTTTCGTTTTTGTTAAAAAGGTCCTTTCTTTTTCATACTTAATTTTGGAATTGAATATTTATATATTTTGCAAAACGAAAGTTAGTGTCAATTGATTCATCGTTTCTGTTTTTCATGCTTTTCTTTATTTCTTAAGCACTGACAATCAGATCTGAGATATGGTTGGCAAGCTAAAAGCCCGTCTTAGACAGGCACATATCTTTTAGTTTATAAACAATGTAACAACAAGCGAGTTATAAATTTGATGTAATCCCATCTTCAGACTTGACAAATAGCAAAAGTAATTTGACAGCCAGATACATTTTGATGAATTAATATATAAAAGTCCTTCAAATGAATGTGACTGATAAATAACTTGGAAGAAACATTGATTTTTACATGTTTTTATATTTTTACTGTTTGAACATTTTGGGATAAGAATCTTTCAAAGATTTTAGAAATTGTCTTAAACACACTTTTTGAATTGTTTATATAAAAAATTAATAAATGAAAAAATGGTTTAAAGAAATAAAATATTTTTCCAGTAATAAAAAATAAACAGCATCTTCATTCTTTTACTTTGTAACGATAAAAGAAAAACATGCAATTAAATATTTATAAAAACAATCAAAACAGTGAATCCTTTTGTATCAATAAAACATTATTGTAGCAAATTATATTTAATAATATTCTTTAAAATTATTAAAATTAGAGATAAACATGCAAAACAGAATTATAAATTTTAAGATGGTGCAAAAATTTTCTTGAAATTGGTAATAATTTTTAATTAAAGAAAGTTCCAATTAGAGTAAAAAAAATTATCCCCAAGGTGCACATTCCTACCCTCCAAAGTGATTTAGTGCTAAATTTCAGAGATCTGGGTCTAATTTGTCTTGTAGTGATGCAGCAAATGCCTATTTGCTTTTTAAAATAATCAATGTTTCTTACAAAAATAAATGTATAATCACTAGATATTTTTCAAAAATTTAAAAAGTATTCTTACGATTGGAGTGTCTTGCAAGCATTTCTCTTTCACTGCAAAAGAAAATATGTTGTACACCACAATTTTAACAGATGGAGAAAAAATGGCAACAATTTCTTAAAATATATAAATATGAACAATACATATATCAGTTTGCATATGATCAATTAGTTTTAATCTAAATGCAAGAGTTGAATCCTTATTTTTGCTCCATACACATCTGACATTTTTAATTTTATTTGCCAGAAGATTGATTTGAAAAACAGGAACAATCCAAGTAAAAAATAAAGATATGTATAAAACTAGTATGCAACTATATTTTCAAATAAATATCCTTTCAAGTTGCACTCTCGCTTTTGACTATTAGCCATGGTACGATATGAACTCATTACTTGAGCATACTCCTTTCTAAAAATTGGATTTAAATTGATTAATGGAAAAAATTGTTAATCGTAATTATGATGTGACAAAATAAAATAAATTTTTTTGTACTTCTTTATATTATAATTTGTACTTCTCTCCTTTCACAAGATAAGCTTAAATATAAATTTCTCAAAACAAGAAAAAAAGGCTAATTATTCCAAAAGTGAAATTTGCACAATTGTGAAACTCTTAATATTTTTATCAACAAAAATGAAAATAGGTTTTAGATTGTTTGAAAGCAGATGACTTCAGGATTCAGATATTCCAGACACTGGTTTTATTGATAAGAATAAAGAAAAACATTTATATAATTCGAGCGTCTCCTGGAACACTAAAACTTTATAGATAAATTAAATAAAAATAAATAAATAAAGCATAAATAAAATGAAAACATAAAAAATATCCAACATTGTTTACTATACAACTTTTTGTAAAGTTCACAATCAACTAGACAGAAACATATTCTTTACTCATATTTTAAATCATTGTAAATATTTAACATTATGTTTAAGTTCACATAATGGAACTTCTCAGTTATGGCAACAATATATAAATACAGACAATTAAAATATGACTGATTATCTACAAGCAGTTATTGAGAATTCACAAAATAAATTCTAACCAACTTTTCAAAATGGAAAAATTTTCAACCCTACGATTCCCATGAATCTTGGGATTTTCAGAATGCTGAAACACCCGAGAATAAAATAAGAGGAATTCCCTATGCCCTTAAAAACTGCAATGACATCATGTACAGAGGCTGTTTGCACATTTTTTAGACAATTTTGTTTCACTGTAGAAAAACATTGTGCGCGTGGAAAAATTTTCACAACTAATACATATTTGAAAGTATAAGTTATCATCTACTACCTAAAAGTTTTGTTTCTATGTAAAATGGTGCTTTTAAAGAAGCAGTGGATGGAAAGCTATGTTTCTGCCCTTTCCAAAGAGAGTTAATCCTTATTCAAAAGATGCTTTGAAAGCTGTCAGGAACGGCAAGATTTGGCAATCCTGCACCGTCAAATATTACGGTAACCCTGTTCCGGCTCAGAGCGGAGGACGCCATGTTTAAGGAGACGAGCGTTGGTAGTCGTCGAGTGCAGACGTAAGGTGAGAACGAGTTCTTTTTACGCAGGCCAAATGGGCTTAGCGAGTGGTGGGCTAGAGTTTTAGCCAGTAGATGTCTTTTTGAAATGTCAATAGTATTTTGATATTGGACTCACAGCTCAAACGTAACTGAGCTGGTGAGTAGTTTATATTTCGCTTCATTGTGTAAATAATATTTCATCATTGTTTGTGTGTTCATTGTCCGTATCCTGTAGAAGTCAATAAATAACTGGGATTAAAAATCATAGTTCTTTATCTGTCTCTATCCCTCACATAAAAGAAATTCCACGTAGGATAGAGATTATCACAAAAGCTATGCAGGATTTCTTACTGATTTTTAAATTAAAAATCAAGGAGTATTTAAGGAGTTTTCAAAATTTTCAAGGAGTCAATATTTACACATAAAAAAAGGGTTCCCTTTTTAAAGTACACAAAAATATTAGGGTACTTAAAACATTGCTACGTTTTCCGTTGGGTGGCATTTTGAGCAAACTGAACAAAATCCAGGGAGCATCCCTTGAATTCGAATAATTAGGAAATGGATGAAATATTTTTAACTATCTTGCCAATGTCCTTGAACTCGTCGATGTTTGACCTTCGAAAACAAATCAACTTCATTTTCATCGAGGGGCTTGAATGTTAGCTACAATGAATCATTCGATGGTTGGTTGTTGGTGCCAGGGTGCCATAAATTTTTCGAAGGAGCGATAAGGTTACTGTACAGGATTTACGATGGGGCGAGGTGAAAGTCATGGGTACGATAGGGTGACGTAATAGAGCCATTGACAAGTTCCAACTCGCTACATGGAAAGAGCAATGCCAAATACTGGGTAATTAATACGGCAGAAATTTAGAATCCTTTTTATCGGTGAAACGTAGCACACATTTATTAAAAGAAATGTTAAAAATTGAAAATCCAGTAGTTTTTAAGGAGTAAAACCCAAATTCAAGGAGTTTCTATAGTGCTCGAAAATTAAAACTGTTTTAAAGTTTTTAAGGAGTTTTCAAGGAGCGTATGAACCCTGCTATGGTTATTGATATCTAAAGCCACCATAGGTAATATTGTCAATAAGAAAGAAAAAAATAACCAAAATCTAGCTTTAAGGGGAAATTTTTTTTCCAAAAATGAATCCAAGGAAAAAACACAGTTCTTCGAATATTTCAAATGTGAGATCTTTAATGTTAAAAGTAAATCCTCCAAGTTAAAGAATTGTTGAAAAATCATTAAAATGCTCAGTATCAACTGTAAATAAAGTTACTAACACCAATTTGAATCTTAAAAAGGCCAAAAAATACAATGATTATTGTCTTTCTTCATGTCATAAAGCTGAACGTAGAACATGCTGCAGAATTTAAGAAAAGCATTTATTAGAAAAAAAAAAAATGGAAAAATGTTGTAAAAATAAATGAATCTCGAGTCTATTTAAATGACAGCAAGAATAAAAGATCAATTTAGCATCAAAGAGGAGAAAAAATCATAATACATGGTTAAAGAATCTAAAAGAAGTTTTTATAAAGGGATCTATGATTGCGACTGTTTTTTTTATATAACAGTAAAATTAAAGTAAAGAGAGTGGAGAAAAATATTAGGATCAACTCCATATACTATCAGGAACATATTTTATTCCCAATCTCAAAATATGAAATATCATCTCTTTACCCACAAAGCCATCAAGCAGTAGAACTGCATCAAGACAAAGCAAGCAGCACACGCATCACAATCCACTGCTAATTTTTTAGAGAAAATAGAACAAGAAATGGGTATTAGGACTATACCCTTGACTTATATTCATGCTAAATGTCTTGATGTATCTATTTGTGGCGATTTTTGTTGATTTGATTTTTGAGCTTTAGGACATTTAAAAAGAGCATTATCCAAAACGTCAACCTACAACCCTTTGTGGACTTTGGAAAGCTGTTTATAAGAGGAATGGAACAAAATACCTCTTCTGATACTACAAAAGGCATTATAGTCATAGAAGTTATTCTCAGCAATCTGTCTACATCATAAGGGTTAAGAAATTGAAATTTTAAAACACCAAAAAATTATGATAAATATTTTGGTAAATACTATAAAAACAGTATAAAAAAATATGCACACAGCCTCTGTATTCTTAAGGATTTGATATGAAAAAGAGGATTCTACTTAGTTGATAGCTATTAGGGAGATTTGTACAAGGAAAATACTCGAACACTTCAAGTGAGCCACTCTAATGAAAGAAACACATCTCGCATACAATCAATGAAAGGTAGTGGAAATTTTACAGGGATACTCGGGCATTTCGTTCAATCACCATATTTCGCTTGAATGGGAAATTTGAACACTTCCGTATTGCAAAGCGTTAAATATACATTATTTTTATTACTCGATGTATTTTAATTGCAAGAAAACAAAAATAAACCTTTCTTCTTGAATATTTTTAGTTTCTTTTTTATAATAAAAACCTAATAATTAATGAAAAGTTTTACCTTGGAGCATAAAGTTTCCACAGTTTCTTGCCTTCTATCTGCAGAATAAAGGCATCAGTATCATCATAATGTGGAGGAAAGCCCTGTGTATCAGCAGGTGTCAAATACCTTGATGGGAAAAAAATTATGAAATATTTTTTCGGAAATAAGAGAAAATATTCAATAGATAACATTCCATTTGGTGAAATATAATCAATAAACAAAAGGGTAAAAAATATGCAAAATTATTTTAAAAAATGTTAGAAGTAACATATTCAATTCATTAGAAGAAAAATCAAAAATGACAAACATCTATTTGATAAAAAAAAAAAAAAAACTCATGCAATTTTAAAACATTAATTTTTAAAAATTGTGACAATAAGAGAGAAAGAGGTTAGTATTTTGTAATGACAAGTAAAAATAATTCAAATTTAAATGAAGTTACTAAAGAAAAAATGATGATATAAGATAAGAATCTCACATATTTGCATCAACATAACTGGAAAAATATTCTTCTAATAATGAGCACAAACTTTCCAGTGATTTAGTGTAGAGTTGAGAATTTCGCATTCGGATTGAATAACCTTCCTACATCAAATAAACAAATTATTGCACTAGAGCATGAAGAACAATAACTACAAAAATAATAGGAAACTTGATCCATTAAGACACAACATTACTAAGATTATTTGCATTCTCAGAGCACACTTTTATAGAAAAAAAAGCCTTGTTAAATATGTCCATAACAAAGAAAACTATTTTCATTTAACCTTTAACTCTTTTTCAAGTAGATATGACTAAAAAAAGACTTTAGAAGTACAAATTAATTAATAAGTAATTACATACACAATAGCATTTTACATGCTTTTATTTTTCTTTCATGTTTATAAAGATGATGGTGCAAAAATACACTGATAATACATAGTAAATACCATCACACTTGAAGAAATTAAATGGAGTTGGGTGGTCCCATGGAATTTTACAGATTTGCTTGAAATCTTTTATTTCTCCCTCTTCATTATTTATCTTTTTCTATTATTTTTTTTTGAATAAACAGAAGGTTTAAGGGGTTTTTAAAATGTTACTTTGAAGTCTTTTGGAAAAAGTTAAAATTATCTACATTCTTCGAGACAAAAACTGCTTATTTACAAGACTTTACAAAATGCTATTCTGCACATATAAATGTAAAATATTAGAATGCATTAATTATAAACAAATAATAACATACACAACAGCATTTTACATGCTCTTATTTAATTATTCTTTCATGTTTATAAAGATAGAATTTTTCAACCAGTTTTTAACTGAATTTCTGAAGTGCTACAAATTCTGAAATTTTGCACATTTGTGTGTTCCTGATGAAAATGCAATATTTTAATATTTTCAGAACTTAATTTTAATTCCATATGAATTTGAGGAAATTTTTTTACAAGATTCCATAAAATTACAATAATGAATTACTAAATAAAGTAGAAAAATGAAAATTAAAAAATGTTTTTATTAGTGAGCTAAAGAGTCGATTTTTTTTAAACCCCCAAATTTGAATGTCAAAGAAAATTCATAAACACAAGAGACGAAAACCATAGAAATAAGAAAATTAAGCCCCAATGAATATCATAAAAAAGAAGATTCCAAAACATTCAATAAAAGATTAGAGTATATTATGAATGTGATTAAAATTCCAATTTATTTAGAAAATTTCTACCAACATCTAACACTTTCATGATATGACAAAAAAAATTTCAACTTTTTAATTCAAACATATAAGTTGGTTTAGAAATTTAATTATCAGATACAAGCAAATAGGTTATCAAACAAAGTTATGAATACCATCATGCTGGAAGGTCAAAGTTGGTAGTTTGATTAATAATAGACTTTCATGTTTTTCGATAAAATATGGGTTGGGTTACATAGATACATAACCCACGCCGACCGACTCACCCAAAGGGTTTAGAGTCAGCAAGGATCGACAGGGAGGAGTCACACCAGTCATGAAAGAAAAAAGTTACAATATTTGGAAGGAATGGATTACAGAGCTATGTGCAAATAGAAAAAAAAATACAAATACAAACAAAAACATACACAAATACAAACAAAAACGCACACAATACAAAATGGTTTTTATGGCGCAAAAGCCATTTTTGGCCATGCTGCGACAAACACTTGATTTTGAGGAACTAATCTAAATTGTCCAAAGGACCCACACACCAATAAAAGAAAAACCAATGGACAGAACTCAAATAAGCTTATAAATACCAATATCAAGTAAAAATTTAAATAAATTAGGGTGGGGGATTTCACATAAATCTTTTAAAATGATTCTGTCTATGAATGTCAATAAAATATGTTCATCAGAGCAAAAATTAAAAATGTGCTAGTATATTATTTCAATACACAAATGTTGGTAAATTTTAAAAGCAAGCAAAGTTTTGAATTCATAAAATAAAAATAACCAATGAATAAGTTCTACCTTTGATGACAGTTTTTGAAAATAAACATAATAAAAGAAGTTGAGATACAATTGAAAAACAATTGCAATACCACTGTTGCTAATGGTTTACTATATTAATGATTTTACCTTAACACATATACTAATAAATTTACTACAGCAGGTTCTTGGAAGAAAGGAAAGCCAATAAAATACCAATAATTACAACAAGTTTCCTCAAGACAGAATATTTCATTCAAGCACTTCCAGAGCACACATAAATATAGAAAAAAAAAGACAGAAACCCAAGTGAAAATGCTTCCAAGACTGTAAGAGGTTACAGTAACAATTTATTTCTCCCCGTAAAAAAGTTGAAATCAAATACTTTTGGTATAAAAAAAATACTTAAACACATAATCTTACTACTACATCTGATTCTCCAAGTAATCTTCATTTTTTAATAAAAATTCACCCGAAAACAAGTGTGTGTGGCGAGTACCAATTTGAAAAAACTTAAGTAACAAATTTTTATTAATAAATATTTCTATTTCTAGTACTGTTAACCAACATCAACTGCATGAGGAGAAATACATGGCCATGCTGTATATACAAACTGAGGTTTAACAATTATTATGCATTATTAGAAGGACAACTCTCGGATGCATTGCATTTTCTATGCACTAATGTGATACACAGGATGCAATAAAAAATTGGACAGAAATGGATACATCTTTTGTACAACCCCAGTTAACCGAACTAAAGGAGAAGGGGAGATGTTTCAGATAACAATTTTTTCAGTTAAACTATGAACATCTACTGCTATTTTGTATCTAATTACAGTATACAATTCTGAAACTTTCTTAGTGTAAAACAAGTTCAAAACTCTCTTTGTAGTTTACACTCATGTTTTTTATTAAAGTTGACCCTCTGCTGGGTCCGATATTCTTACCAGTGAGTTTGAGTGCATTGCGCCCAACAGGCACAGGGAAACAATATCATAATTAATATTGCCAATACCCATTAAATTTAATTTTAGCATTCTAAAATTAATCACTAATCTTCCTGAGGAGACTTAAAAGAAAAAAGTGGGGATATCATTACAAAAAATGTCTTGCTTTTGCGATTATTTCCATGCAGTACAGTATGCGTTTTTTGGATTAGTGATTTCAGTCATTTAGGATAACCCAGATTTCAATTAACTGGGCTTTTACTGCACTTACACAGTTTGCAATCCAGTTTGTTTACTGAAGGTAAAAACTATGAAAAAGTAAGATTTACAACAATAAAAAAATTATTCTCTTAAAATGCAAGCAAGACATACTTACTTTAAAAGCACCCCAAAGAAAGGATGGAAGAACTCTAATATCATTTTTTAATGTTTTGCGCTCACCATCAACATATGCCACAACATCAATCTCTGTATCATAATGCAAATCATTCTAAAAATAAAAGAATGGAAAAAATAACTTTTTATTTTATAAAAAGTTAAAAATATGACAGACTGTCAAGGAATATTAACCTCCAGTCCGGAGGCCCACTCACAGCTTTTAGGAGGAGGGAGTGGTTGTTTAGACTGTTCAATTATGCTTACATTTTCTCAGATTTTAAAGGGTACAAATGGAAAAATATGAAAGTTTTGCCATGCATAAAATGGAAAATGTTATTTTTAACCAATGAAATTGACAAGACAATACTATTAATTATTTATAAGATAATTAGTTGTCAAATACAAATATTATTTCACCATATAATAATAAAATACATTACAAGTCGAATGAGGCATGATAAATATGATGGCAAGTAGGACGCGGAGCCTACAAAGACCTTTGGAAAACTTAAGGAGTGGAATAAGCAAGTGTACAGAGGGACTTGCCGTCTGAGGCAATACACGCTTTGTATGTTGTTATTCATGCAACTGGAGTGTTCTGCTATTGCAAATTTGTATTCCACTCAATCGGTGCTGTACATTTCATCTGGTATATCCTTTCCTTTTACTCAATTCAATGACAAAGAGCCTCCATAGCAAATTCCCTATGCATTACTGATCCCATGTTCTATTGCGAAAATGACTTGCTTTTGTATGCCTGACCTAACCTTCAGGTTTAGCCACATTTTTTTTTTTTTTAACACCCTGTATACTCCAAATGGACTCTTTCCTTGAAATTCAACAAGCATTTCATCAATACATGCACATTCTCCAATGGAAAATGACATTTTGCATTATTTTTCAAACACCCACACAGAATTGCTGCTGCTTTATTTTTCAACCTTCCGTGCATCACATTCCCAAGAGTTGTCAAAACATAGGCATACCATGAGTACATCAAATATTTTTCTGGACATAGCAGTTTGGAAAATTGGCCACCCAGTATGTCCACTGGGGAATAAATTATCAATATTTTCTTTGTCACTTTAACAGATGAATGATAAATAAAGCACCAAAGACAGCCTTCATTTCTGCTTCATTCATATCACAATATTGTCATGATCGCTCTTCGTAAAGCCTCAGTTTCCTCCAGTATTCATCGTAATCCATCTCTTCTTCAGGGACGTCAAACTTGCTGTGGATATTTTCCAATTTGATTCGTACACAGAATTTTGTCTACAATTTCTCTACCCAATAAAATGCTCTTTAAATCAAGAGGAGGTGAATTAGGACCCAATTCTCAAGTTAGATCAAGCAATCTTAGCAAACCATGGACAATAATCTCAACACTGGCTCTTACACACTGGTTAAGTTACTCTGAAGACCATTCAAGAACATTTTACCTCAAGTAACATATGGTAATGTCAGAATTTAAGATTGGGAAACTAAAACGGCGAGGAGGGAAATTGATTTTTTTTTTACTTGCACAATATTCAAGTTCACTATCTGGGGATGCATCTGCATGAATTGCATTTGCTGGGATTTGATCACGCAATCCCTTATTTGAGGATTCATCACAAGCATTGACAGGGGCAGAAGCCGACGAAAGGATAAGAGAAGGTAGATGATCGTTGGTTTCAACTTTGAGGAGATAATCAATCCTAATTAATCGTATCTATGTCACTTCCATCATCAATTGCCACATAATTGGGATCTGTGAATCAATGTCAATATCCAAATTTTCCTGATTTTCTAATAAATTGGAGGGAATTTGGTTGTTGTATGGCCCGATTTCAATTCTTACCCTGCCTTTCTAAATAAAATTCCTCTCCATCACTGTAACATATGAATGGATATAATCATCGACATCGGAGTCACAAGGGCCAATAAATTTTCGGGCCATCATGTAAACAAAGTGTCTGGAGAAGGAAGCAGTCTGAAGTACTGCAAAAATTAACAAATGAGGTGCTAATTGGAAGGGGTGCAAGGTGAAATTTACCAAATATTTCTCTTTGGTAGACTTGATATGTCATTGACTACAATTAAATTTTTTTGTTTAAATTAACCAACAGTACATAGGAAAAATGAAATATAAAAGGGGACTAAACTATATAAACTGGACATGATAGAGAGACCAGCACAAATCATGCCTAAGCTCAGAACAGGCTAAATTGAATAGAAAATTACCATTTTAAAATTATATACTATACAAATTATATTAGAATAAAAATAAATGTTCAGAACACTGTTGTGTCACTTCAAATAAAAAAATAAGCATATAAATGACTTATAACATTTACAATAAAAGAATTGTTATTCTAACAAACAACTTTCATTCATTTAATTTAAGTAACAATTTACATTTATATTGGGGAAATTATTCCTCCACTTCAGATGAAAATGTGATTTGGCACAGCTCTTCCAAAGAAGATTGCTGAAATTATAAATTAAGTTTTATTAAAGTACAATAACAATTTTAGATTGAAATTAATTGCAAAACACAACCAATAGTAGGGACAATGTTAAAAAAAAAGCAATTAGATTGGTCAAATAGTTTCACACAATCATGCCTGGTATTACCAAAACAATGTGAATTTAATCCCATTCCGAACAAATTCCAGAACTTAATATTCAGTAATGACAGAATAAATAGGTATAAAAGAATAAGTCTGCCACATAGATCTTTTTTTCTAGAATGCATAACTTCCAATTATCAAAGGTGAAAAATATTCCAGTTTTAAACAGCTGCTAAAAACTAGACAATTAGTTAATCATATGTTTTAATAAGAGAATCTAATTAAAATTATGTATTACCTCATTCACAGCTTTTTCAAATTCCTTAATGCTATATAAACCACTGTAGTAATCGCCATTTAAACGCTGAATGAGAAATGGCTGTTTCTCCCATTTTTCCCTAAATAATAAATTTTTAAATATAAATTAATCCAAAAAAGTGACATCCGACTTTATAACTCAGAACACACCTTACAAAGTGAACATTTTACAAGTGCAATATTCACTAAAAAAATTAAAGATAACCTACACTTTTCATGTATAAAAATGTACATAAATTTTGAAAAATATGAAGTGGATAAAGAAGTCAAACCTGTTTTTCTATGATAGGTATCACATAAAAAAAATGCCAGAACTTTACAAGCAGTTATAAAAATATTTTTTGCAACACATTAAAAAAAATCATGAGGTGAAAACAGACTGCACTTAAAAGGTTTGAGTGTAATTATTTTGGCACTGCAACAGGATTTAAATTTTTAACACATTTTTTTTATCAAAACTTAATCATTTTTACACAAAAATATTTTGAATTTCATATCAAGCATTTGCAAAATAAAATATATAACTAAATATAAAAATGAAAACTGAAAAAAATGGCAACAAGCAATTACAGTATAAGCTGCCTCTAAAATATAATGGCTGTTAAAATTTAAGGTGAAAATTTAGATATTAGATGCATTTATAAACCAAGTGAGAGCAAAACTGTCATAATATGATGGTCAAACAGCAAAAGATTTTCAAATAATGATGATTAAATGGAAAACAAAGTTCAGCTTTGATGTTAAAATTATCTATATGAATTCATTTGAAGTATATTAAGCATATTAGGTTAGTGTGTTAAAAGTCAAGTAAAATAATTCTAAACAAATTTCCTACATTTTTAAATAGCTATTGAAAAGTGAATGTATTAAAAGGTAATAGGTACTCTAAAACAATACTTTAACTATTAAAAGTAATTGATATGTTCAAATATAATTAACACTTACATGAAATATTTGATAAGGAGTATACAATAAAACTTTGGGAATTGGAACCCTAGGAATCTGAAATTTTGGATAATCGGAACAACTTTTTTTAAATTTTCTGAAAGTTTTTACTGAAAAATGAAGGAAAAAATAATTACGAATCAAACAAAGCTAATGTTTATTCCTAACTTAAAAGAAGTATTCAAACTGGTGTTTAAGAATGAATACAGAGCCTTAATTAGTAGAAATAAACTCGGAAATCTTTTCAGCCTCAACTTATTTACCACTGTAATGTGCGAATCAGCATGTGCTCTTTCCGTACGTCGTCACGGAGCACCCAGAGTCAATACTCTACTACATTTGGTATATCAAGCATACTTTACCAAATTTCTCAGAATCCAAACAAAGGTCAGCCCCAATTAGTTCGGATTCCCAGGGTTCTACTGTACTCTGAAGCTTTTAAAATTCAAATTTCATGACAGACAACACTTAACAGTAGCTACATAAATTACTAAAGAGTCTTAGCTTCATAATAAAAATGAATACCGAATTTCAGATTATAAAGATCTGTTTTTAAATCCTATAAAATATGCTCACCTTCAAAATTTCACTGAAAGAAAACTAAATTACAAGCTTTTTGCCAGAATATTTCTACGGGGGAAAAAATTCCCATCACCAAGATGGAAAGAAAAAGTAGATTACATTTGTCTAAACATATAAGGAAAAGAAAATATCACTCCTCTTCAGCCTGTTATTCATTTAATTTCAATAAGGTTGGAGGAGAATGAATGAGGAATGAGGGTGGAAGAGAATGAAACAGAATAAGAGCTTTTCAACAAGTTATTGTATGCATAGGTTAAAATGCAGTTGAAATTAGGGGCTGAGAAGCAATTTTCTGGCTATAACAACGTAAAAGTTGTTCTTTATGATGAGCAAATAATTCACTAATCTTGAATTATCTTCAATTGTAAGGGAGTTATTGGGAAATGAAACTCTCAAATCCTCACTATCAATTCCATCCTCTTTAAGTTGGATGGCCCATCTACAAACTGGATGGAGATTTTGTCTTCCCTGCAACATATCGCTCACAAAATCAAATCCAATTAAAATTATTCAAGTTACCGTGTTCACAAGAAAACATGGCAAAGCATTAAACATACATGCATACCAGGGTTCTTCAAAACAACTGCACCGATTACAAATGGCTATAATGTCCATAAAAACAATGTTAGGAAGAAAATTTATGAACAGAAGGATGTTTAAGTTTTTGTTTGGTTATGCACAAATTGTCTCAAGTGTCTTCTCTTGGTCATTAGCAGCATCCATGGAGTAGGGTCAGGTGGAGTAAAATGGGTCACTTTTTAGCTATTTTCACATTCAAAGTTTTGTAGCAATAAAATCATAAAATTTTCCTGTTTTTTTCAATTGCATCTTGACATTACATTCCTTCAAGACATTTTTATGTAATTTTAACAATTATTTTTTAATTATAAATTAATTAAACTTAGCTTGAATAGCTTTGACTCATTTTACCCCATCATGGGGTAAAATGGGTCATAATGCAAAATGATGCTTAAAAGAATATATTAGGAAATACATTAAAATAAAAAGGTGGTCTGTTACATATTCTGATAAACAATACAATATTCAAATTTTAAAGTAGTATTGTTCATAGTTATTGCAAAATGGCTCTTCTAAAACTTTTACATCAGTCTTTTCTACTCTATCAATGTCCTCTTTTTCAGGAAAAACATAAAAATCCCCTATTCTTGATTTGTTTACAAACTTCACATGTATATCAGCACCATCAATATATGTGATTTGACCAACAAATCTTTTTCTTTTATATACAATAACTACACATTTTCCAGGAAAAAGTTCACTTATATTCTTGACCATCTTGCAAGCAGATCAATTTGTTGTGGAGTGAGATTTCTTCCTGTTCATGTTTTAACTGTGGCAGTTTGAAGTTCATATTTTTCATTTTCAGTCATACTATTTCTTCTTCATGAAGAAGTTCAATTACATCGGGTTCTGTCATTACTTCTCCAGCTCTGTGTTGGACTCTTTCTTTTCTTTTTAGAATTAGCAGCTTTAGTGGCACTTGATTGCACAGGTGATAGAGTTGTTAAATTAACACTGTTTATATGTAAAAATTTAAAATTAAATTTATAGTTCAAATGTAACAAAATTTACTGCAGTAGACCTATACAAAAAAAAAAAAAAACAGCTATGACCCATTTTACCACATCTAAAACAGATTGAAATGAAAAAGAAAATATTTTATATTTTTTGTACTTGATTGGCTTGAGATGTTTTCCAAAGCTTCTTTTATGAGAAAATACTTCAAATATGCACTATTATTTATTAAAATATAGGGATTTTTAAAAGTTAGTAAACCATGTGTTTTGCACACCACCATCCACAGCTTGTAAACAATTCTTCTTCTGTTGGCATATTCATGAAACTAACTTTTTTGAAAATGAAAAATGTTGCCAACATTAAGTTATATTACATATTGATAAATAATATCACAAATATTACTTTTAAAAAATCAATTTCAATTTTATTTACATTGAGTTATTTATAAAATGACCCATTTTACCACACCTGAGCGTAATCCATTTTAAGAAGCATCTTCACAACCACTGATGCATGTCCGATGGACACATGTAGGGGAGACCAGGAGTACAATGGATCATTTTTGTAAATTTTGAATGTTTGCTCTCAAAGTACTGATTTTTTTGTGACTGAAAATCTGCATACATATTAAGGTTTATATTACACTCAATCTAAATGTATATGTACTTTTTTAATGTATACTTTTAATAACAAGTGACAAAGTGGACCATTGTATCCCAAGGCTGAGGTACAATGTTTCAGAGCATGGGATACTACCAGCAAATTTTTAAGAAAATATTAATATAGTACATTTTTTAACAGCACAAAACAGAATGCATCATGTTTGTTTATTCATGGCTTCAGTGCATACATATAATGCAAGATTAATTATTACTCTAAAATTGGCAAATCACACACCAAAAGATTTTTGTGTCGCTAAAAGTCTCCAGTTTTCTTGTTAAAATGTAGGTTCTGGAAGACTCATTACAATTTCTTGAACATTTACTAGAGATTGATATAGGGGATACATTTTTTGTTTAGGTTTTAGTCACAAATTTTCACAAAAAAATAGTCCTCATCTTTTTTTTTTTTTTCTGTTACTAAACTGATAAAATGATATCAATGTCTTTTTTTTCCATAAATTTGACTAAAATGTAATTGCCAACTTTTGCTTCACTAGCAAAATTAGCATCATACTGTGAAACAATTTCCTCATTATTATATTCTGTACCACTATAAACAGAATCTAAAATTATCACTGAAAACTTAAACATATGCTTTATAATAACAGAATTAGGCTAAATTAATATATTACTGATAAAATAATAATTTAAATTTTTCATGTCTACTTATGTGACAATGCTACCTCTTTTAATTAATTTTATTTTATTTAGCACTTAATTTATATACAATATCCACAGATAAAAAGTAATCAGTATGTTAATTTTTTTTTAATCATACTATTTTCATTTAATTCCAGCTTAAAATAGCTGTACATTTTTTAAAGTTTAATAACTACAAATTTTCTGAATATTTATAAAATGAAAAAAAATCTCGCATAAATAACTCAAAATCTTTGTTTACTATTCTTTGGTTTGTAATTCGAGTAAATTTTGAAATTTGTGAATATAATACAAAGATTGTATTTAAATTATGTAGATTCAATGGTTAATTTACTCACTGAAAATAAAATATGCTAATTCTTATATCATGTCAAACTTTTAAAAGCAAATGGGATACAGAAATGGAATGTAGAAGTTTGTCAACAAATAGATAAAAAAAAAAACAAGAAATTTTATGTTTAATTATTTTAGCTGCATTAAATATAAAAATATATTATCTTGCCTTTTTATTATGTACAACAATGTTTTCCCAATCACAACTCTTTAATCAAGAAAAGAAAATATATTTCATTGAAAATATTTACTTTTATCTACCACAAATCACCAATCAAGAATTAAATCGCTAAATTGTAAGTTCGGCACATGGCTTTAAATATTTTTTCGGGACTGCAGGCCTATCATCCATGTACCAAAATACGAAACTTTCAAAAACAGAAAATAATAATGGCAGGTCCATGGCATCCCTATGCCCACTATACCCCCCATCTCCCCTATGTTCAGCAAGTGGCTATCAAAATCTTCTGAAATTGCTCATTGTGAATTCATTTAATTGGGATGTGTTGCAGATCCTGTCTTAATGCCTCCTTTGCATGCATCAGTGAATGGCCTGAAAGTACACAAAGATAATGCTTCATATGTAGGGTTGCCATAATTGCCAAGCATTGATATGGGGGCATTTAAAAAAATGCTAAATAAATAAAACACGAAAAAGTGGGCAGGTAATGGTTTATTTCACTCTGATAAAAAAAAAAAAAGTTTAAGCAATCTAATAAAATGAACACATAGAAAAATGATGATGCAAGGCTAATCCTTTTTATTTAGCCCAGTCATATTTATTTTCTTTTTATATCATTTTCTTTCACATTATTATAAAATTTGGTGCAAGTCATTTTAAAATTATAATGACAAATCAAAATTTCTTCAAATATCTCCACTGACAATCCGAGTTTAAGGAGAAAACGGGACAAATACCAATAAAAGATTAAGTTGTGAAATACAGTAACAGTCTCGTAGATACAGGATGTGTGGCAACCCTATTCCATATGGGTAGCAAAATGAACTACTGTATGCAAGTTGCCCATGTGACCAAGGGAAATCACATACGGTAATTATTACATATGTAAACAAAATTTTAAGCTTCCTTCTGTATTGTGTAACAATTTTTTTTTTCCTATTGTTACTTATAAGAAAGTTACAGATATCAGTCTTAAATATGTTTGCAATAGGTAATATATTCCTATAAGGAATCTACTTGAAAAAGGAATAGCTTTTTATCAAAGCATGATTTACCTTTAATGTTGCAAAAAGCCACAATGCATATGAGAACACCAAAATATTTTTATAAAAAAAAAGTCAGCTTGTGCATTACATTAAAAGTAATGATGACCCAAAAGACAAAAAAAAAACTTACGCAAAAAATACTTCTGGTTCAGTAGGGCCTTTCAAAAGCCACTGAAGAAGTTCAACAACAGCCTCCTTTCCACACCTTTCGATGACATCTATATATGATGAGGTTGATGGTTCGAAACACATGCTCACTAAAATATGAAAATTTTATTACTGTAAGGTAAAACATATATAAACAAAATTAATAATTTTATTGATAAATTATGTTGAATTAATAGCTAATTATAATATAATTCAGGACCTCGTATCTTGAATAACAGTCAAGCAAAGAATAATGTAAATTTCTGCTAAAAATATCCATGCCTTTTATTTTCACAGAAAACAAAAGGCACGATAAGAATTATCAACAATTTTTATCATTCAATTATATGCACTCAACACGGAATACAGCAATGATTTATTTACAGCTAGACTTCATAAACTTCTTTCAGAATATGTTTAAAAACAATTTATTTGCAACTACAAGTGTATATACAAAAGGGAAAATGTAATAGATCACATGTCAATAGAAAATAATATAGAAAAGAAATGTAAATTGATAATAGTTGATAGTAAATACAAGTTATTAATATAATATTATTTAACTATTTAAGCAAATTAAAACATATCTATTTACTAGGAAAACTTTAATGAAATGATTCAAATAAAGTCACTTTAAGAGATTTTCTTTTTAGTAATTTTTAAAAATTAATATTGATAATTTCAACAGTAACATGCATTGTGAATATTTCAAATCCCCACTTGGAGCCAGGATTCATAGCTTAAGAAGTCCTGATCTAAGGTTATCATATAAATAAAACAATAAATATTGGGCAAATCACTCAATGGCCCAGCAACAAATTGATAAAATATTTCCAATAAGGACCTGGTACAAGTTATTATTATTAAAGTTGAACTTAATAGTTTGTTAAATATATTACATTTACCATCATCTTTTTCACTTGTATTTTCTGCTTTCTCAGGTTCAAATTTTTGTTCACCATCTGAATGTGGACTTTCGACACCTGGAGTTTTTACTTCTACAACTTTCTCTTCCCTGCCTCTAATCTTTTTCAAGCTTTGCCTCTTTGATACTGCTCTACTGACAATTTTGTTGGCATCAACTCTTCCAACAGAAACTTCTTTGAAATCCATATTTAATTTTTCTCGTTTGGCCCTCTATATAGTATAAACAAAAACAAAATAAAAATAAATAGATAAACATTTTTAAGAACTAAGAGCATTACATTGTATAAATTATCGTTTTGAAACAAAGATCAATTGGTTCACTTACACTTCGAGTATAAATTGAGTAACCAGACACTTTTGGGTTACTTGAACTAGTAGATGCCATGGATATTAATTTTAAAAACAACAAATCCAAATTTCCTACGCTGAAACGGATAATTTGCGAACGAATATGTAAAATCAGAAACAAAACAACAAGCTAAACCTGCCACCAGATGCGGTGCCTAAAATTTTAATTTCTCGAATACGAGCTCACTCATTTGGCATCATTTCTTTTGTAGGAATATATTTCGGCTGATTTTATCATGATTAAAAAATACTCCACATGAAATAAATATTGATACATTATTTATAAAGCTTATTTTATCGATTAGTTTTTGGGTTTCATGTTGGATTTTAAATGTGATTAAAAGTAGTGACTTATTTTTATTTTGTTTTAATTCTTAGCAAAACCAGGTCCCAAGTACTTGTGCGTACACTTTTAACTGTACCCTGTTTAATTGAGCGAGATGTTTTGTTTAATTTTTTTCCCTTTTAACAACAGGTTGTCCTTTTTCAAAGCAATTTCATTTTTCGTTTATTACTTTCAGAACAACTATTAACCGCTTTACCAAATTATTTTTAATTGTTATATCTACATATATTACGTAGAACGAATTAATTCTGGTTATGTCCTTAAGCGGTTAATAAGTAATCCTACTAATTTAAAATAAACTTTTGATATTACAGTTTTCAAGTCGCCCACAGCTTCAAACTGTCAAACGTAGTTCCTAAACAGAAGAAGGTTTTTGTTTCCTTCCTTGATGTATTCAATGAATACGGCCGTAAAGGAAGGGCGTTTTTATATGTGAACTTTATTCACAAATAAAAAAGCCGCGCAACTAAAGATTGTATCCTCGCTCCCCATTGGTTGAGTCGTTGGTTTTCTCCGCAGTGGCGTAGCTAAAGAAGAGCGGAGGGGATGGTCCGCTCGGCGCGGCACTTCGAAAGGGCCGCAAAATCAGAGATGTAAGAAAACAATTTTATAAATAAGACCAAGGCACTAGCTCAATCACTAAATCCAAAAATACTATAATTAATTCGTATTTTTCTTCTTTTGTCGGTAAACTGCCGATATGTGAAAGATAGACAGGTGGTGGACGCGCGATTTTCCAACCTATCTCCAAAGATATAGGGCGTGAAACGACGAATTACGTTACTAATAATATATTGTTTTTTGTTTTTTTATAATTATAATTTTAATAATGTTTTTTTTATTTTTATTTTGAGGTTTTAGTGACCTGAGTAACTCGTAAAGAAAGACCGACATTGTAAGTTCGCCCCGGGCGGCAAAAGTTACAGCTACGCCACTGTTTCTCCACGATGGTGATCCCAGTACCAACGAAATTTTTTCAGTTTCTGAGTTGAAGAGCCATCACTACCTGTAGTCATCATGAATTTTTTTAAAAAAATTTAAAATGAATATTTGCAAAATAATGATATTACATCAATACTTAAATTATATTTTAGAGGATCTCCTATTTTGTAATGTTTGAAAATGAGGTTTTAAGTGTTGAAAAGGGTATTTTTCTATTATCAAGATTTCAGTTACAAAAGGATGAATTGAAGGTATTGAAATGTTGGTCGAGGTAGATCCACGCACAACAATTCGAAAAAGCTGCAAAGTTAAACATAAGTCATCCAACTGTTCTGGACAGTGGCGGCTCGTCAGCTTTGAAACAAGCAGTGCTGCAAAAGTTGTGTAGACCTAAGTTGTAGGAAATTCTCTGCTGATTATTTTGATATATAATGACGATATACCTAAAATTATAGTTTTTGAGTTATAAGCAAAGACCAGGATACAGCCATTTTTTCATGTTTTTTGGCTATAACTAAAATTCCAACAAAAATTTTCGGTGGCAAACCTCAGATTCGTTATCAGCACCCCAAAAACATAAAAGGAGCAAAAAATTACAAATCCTCCAGAATTTGATTCTAAAAACTACCTATTGATTGGACTACTAACCCACGTAGCACATGATATTGTTTTATATCCTAAAATTCGAAAAAGTAATATTGTACAATATTTTTCCCAATATTGAGTAAAACGTAAGACTTTTTCAATACTGTACGATGTTTCTTTCATAATATTGAATAATGTCATATAATACTGTATAATATTATACCATATTAAATAATATTGTACTATACTGAATAATATTATATAATATTGCATAATATAAAAATATAGTGAATATTTTAAAAATAAATTTTAGAAGCATGAGAAAATATTAATCACTAAATTCCAATGTACTGAACTTACATGGATAACACTTTGTAATTTTTTGAACACCTCTACTTACAGGTAGCTTTGAACACGGGACCTTCCATATACCAAGCAAGGGCCTTACCGCTGAACCAGCTAAACACCCTTCAGAGTGCATAAATGATGATAATAAAATTTAGTTACTGAGTTTAGATTTTCTACGAAATTTTATACACATTAACAATTCATACGAATAGTCTTTTTAATTAAATTATATTTATCGTTACAATTTCGAGTTCAAAATGAAATTAGAAGTCAAAGAGGAAGCAATTTTAGCTCTTATATCTAAGTTTGCTAATTTAATAAATTAAGGCGATAAGGTTTAAAAGTAATTATAATAATATGTTTGAAAGGTTTTCAAATAATTTTGAGATTTATTTATTCCTCTTTCAATGAATTACAAGACGCCTTTAACATTTATAATAACAGTATTGATTGAATACAAGATTCGCAACAATAAATCACGTGCATATTTTTAAGATGAGAATAACACTCAAAAATTTGTTTTCACAGAACAATATATAATCTATATGTGAGAGCTGTTTTATGGTTAATTTCATTAGATGAATCCGGCCCGTCTTTTATATACAGTAAAACAAAATGATTGTGTAAACATTATTATTCAAATGTACATTTTGTAAAATATTTTTTCAGACAAATTATTCAATGCTGATTAATATCATTGTGCTGCCATCTATTGATTGTAAGAATAACTTCACCTTAAAATATCTAACAACGCTGATACATATAGTGTCATAGTATCACCAAGCTGCCATCTGTTGACGAAAAGAATAACTTCATCTTAAAATATTGAACAATACAGATAAATGTAAAACTCATATTATCTTTTTCGCTGTATTGAATCATATCATATAATAATCAGCATCTTAAAAAATAATTGTTCCAGTGGAGTTTTTTGAAATAAAACATCCAATCGAGTGATATCCTGAGTTAAAATGAAGATTTTTATAAAAAAACATTGTTTTTATATTATTTGTGAAAATTTAGTTTGTCGAAAATACTGATACATACAAAATAATACTTTGTTTCGGTATTCAGTGTTCCTAGGTGTTCATAATATTGTAAAACATTGTGCAAATATTATATAATATTTCTGTGCTACTGGGGAAGCGAAAGCGATAAAAAGTCAAATGAGGACGGCAAAAGCGGAAGTCGGGCGTCAAGCGCGGTCTGCGGTTACTGCAGCTCAGGATCAGAGTGCCTCTAAATTTTAAGAAGAAAGGGGTGCTTTTTCTTCTGATTTATCACTCAGAGTGAGAATTCCGTTCTTTCGGAGGGGCGAAACCCAGATAGCATGTACACTTACAGCAAGTTTGATTTTTCTTGATATTAGCTTGTCATGACAAACTTGATGTGGCAACTTTACAGCAAACTTCCTGCAAAGTAACAAAGCATAATCGACCAACACACTTGTAAAACAAGTTTGCTGTGAAGTTGTTATGACAAGCTTCACACCACGATTGCAAGACAAGTTTGCTGCAAAGTTGATACATCACACTTACAGATGATTTTTGTCTCTGTTTTAAAAAACATCCGATTTTTAATAGCATCCTAGATCGTCCTTCTTTTTATTAATTCACTAAATCAATGATAATTTATAAAAAACTAACTTTTTTATAAAATAATTTTGAAAAATTCTCCATCTTTTTACTAAATATAGAACTAACACTTTAAACAAAACTATATCGCTTTTTTCTTAATGTTGAAATTTTAACTTTCATAAACAAAATTAAACCTAAAGAACAGCCAACGTTTGTTGAAAAATAATAACTTACATTTTGTCCCATTTTAAAAGTAATTACTTTTGAACCCAAATTTCATAATTTATTCTACTAGCAAAACGTAGTTATTAGCGAAAGTCGCTCTCTCCTTGACTTCAAATCATATTCTCAACACAAAATTTAAAAAATTAATGAAACCAAGGAAACAGTTTAAAATAAATCGCATGCACGATCTATTAGTGCAATCTATCTCCTCCTCTCAGAGTTTAGCTGGCTGAGTGGTTAGTACGACAGGCTTAGGAAGCGAGAAGTCAGGGGTTAAAATCCGAGGTTGTCTTCGTACTCTGTTTTTGCTATAGTTTGACGCGGCAAGCTTGTGACAAGTTTGACGCGTGGTGACTAACTCGTTTGCGTTAACTTGTTTCAAGCTTGCACTCTTGCCGTGTCAAATTTGTTGCAAGCTTGCAGATTTGCAGAGCAAGATTGCTGCAAACTAAAATTGCTATCTGGGAAGCCGTTGCAGCTAAAGCCTGCGTCTTCCTTACTTGTTGATTAATTTTCCTCCTTCCTTTGACGTTTTTTATTACTTTTTACTTTCTCGTATACGAAGGATACAAAGAGAAAGTATTGCAATCGTCAAAAAATTCGAACTCGAGATTTTGACGAATCTCCACGTTTTAGACCTCCCTGAGTCCGAAAAACATAATTTTGGAATTATATCTGTCTGTGTGTCTGTGAACACGATAACTCGAAAACTATTATAGCTACGGGTATGAACTTTGGTATGTGGTCTTCAAACATAATTTATAGGTTTCTATCAAATGTTAGACAAAATCCGTCCACAAGAAGTCTGTCTGTCTGTCCGTGGTCATGTAAATACTATAACTCGACCAACGGGAGTGGTCTCCCCCTAAACTTTCTCGTATACTTCTCGAAAAAGGTGCTGTTTCCCCTCCCCCCGCTTGGATAAAAAATTTCGAACCTATTATAACCCAGGATCCAATGACTATCAGAAAATATTTAGGTAAAAAATCAAATTTAAGGAGAGGCTTTCCGATTAAATGCGTACCGATTTCTACTCTTTCTTGGCTCAAGGACAATCTTTCTGCGTGCACAGATTGCTACCAAGTACGCATGCGCATGGAGAATCGGATGAAAACAAAAGCGCCAGGCAGGAGTCAATAAATATCGTGCACAGAAGATTGCGTTATGTACGCATGCGCGTGGAGACAGCGGATTCGTTGGAGATGCGATTATACTGACCGACAGACAGTCAACCCTTTGACGGATTTGGCCCAAAATTTTATACGGACCTACATTCATGACGCTAAAACTGTGTACCAAATTTTAGCCATCTAGCTATTCAAGTTTTTGAGTTATAGTGTTCGCATGACTTCGGACATACAGACAGACTTCCCGTGGAAGGATTTTGTCCAAAATTTGATAGAAACCTACAAATTATGTGTAAAGACCACATAGCAAATTTCATCCCAGTACTCTAATAGTTTTCGAGTTATCGTGTTCACAGACAGACACACAGACATAATTCCAAAATTGTGTTTTTCTGACTCAGGGAGGTCTAAAACGTGGAGATCCGTCAAAATCTCGAGTTCGAATTTTTTGACGATTACAATACTTTCTCCTTGTATACTTCGTATACGAGAAAGTAAAAACTTGAATAGCTAGAGGAATAAAATTTGGTACACAGTTTTATCATCATGAATGTAGGTCCGTATAAAATTTTGGGCCAAATCCGTCAAAGTGTTGACTGTTTGTCGGTCTATATAATCGCATACTTGTAAAAATTATATCTCCTAAACCCTTTGGCTTAGATAAATAAAAATTGGTATGATGTTTGCTAATATTAATTATAGATCTGTGCTCAAATTTCTTTTCAATCTGTTAAAAAAGTTGTTCAAATTGTATATTTGGTTCAAAATGCACATTGCGACTGTGTGTTGGCGAGCGCTTCGCTTATTTTACTCAAGTTAGTATAGTTGGCTTTTGACCTTGGCGGTCTACGAAGGAAAATGTAGCGAGCCGCAAACACGCGCTTCGGAAATTATGGCAACCCCCAAAACGAAACTTGGTTTTGACATTCTCCAGATGGACGCCTGTGATTAACCAGAGGTGTGGTGAAATGTTGTGTGATATCTATAGTAAGATTTCGTACTCAAGAACGTTAAATAAAGTTATGGTACCTCAGCGCGCGTAAAAATTGCTAACATACGCATTTTTTTTTGCAAAATATTAAGTTTTGGGGAATTCATAAATTTTATATGTTTCATTGTAAATCACCACTCATAGTTTTTTTTTTTCAAAATAACCAGGCCTTGAGTAAGTACCCCAAAAATATTTACCTAACAACTGGGTGTTTACTCACCCCACATTACTGGTCGTATGCGAGAAAGTTTCGGGGAGACAACTCCCGCTGGTTACTTTCTCGTATACGAAATATACAAAGAGAGAGTATTGTAATCGCCAAAAAATTCTTACTCGAGATTTTGATGAGTATCCACGTTTTAGCAGAGGCGGCGCCAGAAACTTTCCGACGGGGGCAAGAGACATCTCCTGACGGGGCAAGCAAAGTTTTTCTAATTTAGGGTAACTTCAAAATAACAGAAAATAATTAATTTTATATTTAATTAGAGGTAATTAAGTACTAATTAACGAATTTGATTATAATAATTAATTATTTGGAAGATTTAGCTATTTGTATAATGTCGATGTCGTAAGAATTGTCTGACTGAACGACAAGCAATGATAGAAAATGAAGAATTATGAACATAGATCTCTTAGGAAATAAAATGTACCGCACTGATATGGGAAAAAATTTGCAGACCATTATTTAAATCTCATAACAACAATAAAATGTTACCCGAGACAAGTGAAAATAATTATTAGCAAATTTTAAACCTATAAATGCATATCTTCATATCTCTAATAATAATAAAGGAGAATGTGTGTGTGTGTATATTGGTTCTGTACAGGGCAAACCGCTGGTCCTAAAGCAACGAAATTCGGTACAAGCCTACTTTGGAGGGTGAGAATGTGCACCTCGGAGCCCTTTTTTGAAATTTTATTTAGAATTTTTATTAATTAAAAATTAAGCGAAATTTTGGCGTTTTCCATTAATAACTTCCGAAAATATTAGAGCACAAAAATCATTTTTACGCCATCTGAAAGTTCAAAACATTACCTTTCCAATGATTTCAATTAAGTTGCCGTACAAGTTTTCCTCTAATTTTAATAAATTAAAAAAAAATGTTTTTGTCATATTTTACAACAATACTTCTCAATGTTGCAACGCAATTCAAATCGTTTTCATTGTTTAAACAAATATTAAATTGTATGTCGCTCTTTCATTGTTGAAAGATGAGGTAATATTCCTAATACATTTTGCATTCATATTTTATTTCATGAAAAGTTTTGTGGAATCTGTAAACCAAGCTCTCTGAGATATTACGAATGTTAAGAAATATATCCATTAACCTGAATGGTTATGGTTGCTATCTTTTCATTCTTTTTGGCATGTTTTAATCCATCTATAATGCCGCTAGTCATAAAATGTGCTGTGTCATTTTAATGTTGAAATCAAATGCAGATTTTACAAGAGGAATAAGAATTTTCGAAATATATTGCAAAATAAAACTTTGGCAGAGTCCCTCAGCCTCTACAACCGCCAATTTGCCACTTTATTTCACCAAGTTGCAAGCTACTAGCTACTGATATTATAAGCGAACAGTCGGTCACCGAATGCGGCTAGTCTATATATTTAAAATAATTTGAAAAACCAAAGAATCAATCCTCATCCCTAACTAATGGACCGATTTTGACGATATTTATTTCATATCAAAGCTTATGATCCCTATATATGTCATCAAAGACTCTGTCTCTCATCACCCTCCATTTTCGAGAGATATCCTAAAAACACTACTTCACTGCACATTCTCAATGGGAAAAACTCTTGAGAGAGTCCTCCCAACCACTGGATCGATTTCTCCAATTTTTTATTTTAAATGAAAGTTCATGACCCTAAGTACATCTTCAATGGTTGCTTCTCCATCTCAATTCTTCATTTTCCAGAAAAATCGCAAACACTATTCTCTGGTAGGAGAAACCTTGACTGTGTTCCCAGTCTCAACAACTGGACCGATTTTACCAATTCATCTCACTTTGCAAGCATAGCCAACAAATCAGAATGCTCCACGTTTATTGCGCAAGTTTAAAATAGTATTTTTGATCAGTACCAGCCACCATTTGAAAATTAAACACCTCATTTTTTTAAAAATTATATCAATGAAGTTGTCGTATTTTTTTCTCTAATTTTAATACATTTGTAAAAATAGTTTTAGGCATAATTTAAAACAGTACTTTTCATTGTTACAATCTGATTCAAACCGTTGCCAGTGTTTATACAAATAATATTTAATTCCGTGTTTTACTTCCATTATTGAAAGCTAAGGTAAAGACCTAATTTATTTTACTTTCTTTTTTGTTTCATCAATTTTTCTGTAAAATCTGTAAACGAAGTCCTCTAGGGTAATAATTATATTTTGAAACATATTTAGTAAGCTCAATGATTCTGGTTGTAGTGTTTTAATTCTTCCTATTAGCATGTTTTAATCTAGCTAGCATGCTCAAAGGCATACAATTTGTCGCGTCATTTTCATACTGAAATCAAATGCGTATTTTGCATAAAGAATAAGAAGGGTGCCGACGACGTGCAATTAGATGTTAGATGACACATGCAGTTACTTGACTCCACTAGGGACGTTCATGTAGACAATGAACAGAACAGATGCAGAGCTACTAAAAGAACACGGGTTAAGTGTCTATAACAATTTGAAGTTTAAAATTGCTTTTTTAAGGGAACTATGGAAATCAAATTATGCACATGAGATTCAACTGAATTTATATTCCCGACAAACAAGCTAGTCGAAGAGGGCGGCTAGTATGTAATACACCGCAACCTCTCTGCAGTGGTCACCCACCATTCCAAGGAAAACTGGCCGCTCTAAAAGGTTATTTTGTTCGGGAGTGGGAGTATAAATATTTAAATAAGACCTAATTCGTCAATTCTGATAAATCTAATTTTTAAAATTTATCCAAAGGAAAAAAGTACTTTATCCGAAAATTGCTCTTTATATATATTTCTTTCTTTTAGTTTTTTGTTTTTAGAAAAAAATATAAAATTTGTGTCTGCTTGGGTCTTTTAGCTCTTTCGGAGGTCACCTTTTAATTTTTTTTAATTGTAAAAATATATCTATGATTGATTCGTTGGTAGTTGTTGAGGAAAGGCAATAATATCGTCTATTTTTCCTAAAGTCGTTGAGCTGAAAGTTTAATTCATTGGTGGCCGCGACCAAATTAACAATTTTTTTGGCAGAGTTCGAATCAGCACCTGAAAGACACAGATGAACTCTTTAATGTCCAAACCCGGTAGAGTGCGAAATTCATTTTTCTCTTCACATTGGGAAAGAAATGATTAATTTCTATCTGATTTCCGGTGTTGTGTTTGAGTGTATGAATATTTTTTTCTTTCTTTCCTCCATTTTTTCGTTATAAATGTCCACGGTCGGAGAGACGAAAGGAAAGTATTTCATTGAAGTTGAACGCACGACAAACCCAACTGCTCAGAGGGGTTTGAGTGGTCGTTAATAGATTTTATTTTAAGATTATGTCTATGGGCCGAAAAATTCCACGCCGAATAAAATTGACAGTTGAGAGGAATGGCCATAATGTATAACCGCACTCTTGTGCAATACAGATACTTTAGTTTTACCTAATAATTCCGCCGAAAAGTGATCGAAACTGTCGATAGAAAAAACAAAACATACAAATTTTCATCCGTCTTGTTGATCTCTTAGCCGACCGACTGAAAACAGTCGGCAAAATGCGACATCTGATTCACTTGTCAAACTACGGATCGAATGGACGGCAATTTAAAAGGATGTAGATCATACTGTTGACTTAACCGTTAATCAGTTCTTAAATTTGCACATAAATCGCTTATCTCGACCGTTTATTATATAATAACTTAAAGATGGGATTAAAATTATTATATTCCTTGATATCCTGCTCTCAACATCTCCCAAAATCGCAAAGACTTTTGCCGACGAAAGTCTTAATTTCTCGCCGACGGGGGCAATTGTTAGTAGTTCAGTCGTTTTTACTTTCTAGCATACGAAGTATACAAAGAGAAAGTATTGTAATCGTCAAAAAATAAGAACTCGAGATTTTGATGAATCTTCACGTTTTAGACCTCCCTGAGCCAGAAAAACACAATTTTGGAATTATGTCTGTCTGTGTGTCTGTGAACACGATAACTCAAAAACTATTAAATCTACAGGGATGAAATTTGGTATGTGGTCTTGACACATAATTTGTAGGTTTCTATCAAATTTTGGACAAAATCCGTCCACGGGAAGTCTGCCTGTATGTCCGTGTTAATGTGAACGTGATAGCACACAAACTTGAATAGCTAGATAGATAAAATTTGGTACACAGTTTTATCATCAGGAATGTAGGCCCGTATAAAATTTTGGGCCAAAGCCGTCAAAGTGTTGACTGTTTGTCGGTCTGTATAATCGCATACTTGTAAAAATTATATCTCATAAGCCCTTTGGCTAAGAAAAATAAAACTTGGTATCACGGATGCTAACATTAATTATAGATCTGTTCCCAATTTTCATCTCAATCGGTGGAAAATAAGTGTTCAAATTGCATATTCAATTTTTTTTAACTTTTGATCTCCACGCGCATGCGTACTCTCATGAAGCAATCTTTGTGCATTATATTCAGCGGCTTCATGCCGAAAGTCTTATGCTTAATGACTACTGCTTGGCGCTTTTTTCTTCCCTTTTGGCTCCTTTTTCTTCCTTTTGGCTCCTTTTTCTTCCTTTTGGCGAATTCTGATCCTGCTCGGAATATTTTATTTCCGTTTGTTTTGTTGTTTTTTTGTGTCCTGGAGAAACTTGTTGCGTTCTGGGAATAGAGCAGATTCGAAATTTTTATCCGAGCGAGGGTGCGGAGAACTGACACGCTATACGAGAGTTTTTGAGAAGTGAGTATACGAGAAAGTTTAGGGGAGGCCACTCCCTCTGGTTTCTGCTATTTTCGTTGATTATTAAACTCTTACAGCGGAAAAGTACTTAAATAAGAATAAAAACGAAAATACAAGCTTTTAAAATAATTTTAGAGGGACTGCGCCGCTCTGCAGTCCTTATGGACGAACCGCCACTGGTTCTGGATCACCTCAGGCAATGTGGAAAATAATAAAATAGGTAAAAAAAATTAAAGGTATAAGTTTTTATTCAAAATAATGAGTGTATATAATTTTACTTTTACTAAAATATAATCCTTCAATAGCAATGCAGAAAAATGAACGCAAAAGTTGAAAATAATTTTTCTGATTACAATAAAATACATGGTTCGAATAAAAGCGTGGACGCCTTATATAGCACCTTATATTTTGCGTATATTTCCTTAAACAAATGGAATATTCCTAGAAGGTAAAGGCGCCCACGCTTTAATTCGAACCATGCATTTTATTGTAATCAGAAAAATTATTTTCAACTTTTGCGTTCATTTTTCTGCATTGCTATTGAAGGATTATATTTTAGTAAAAGTAAAATTATATACACTCATTATTTTGAATAAAAGCTTATACCTTAAATTTTTTTTATTTATTTTATTTTCTACTCTTTAGTGACGGCTGACACGAATACGCACGGCATGTTAGGCATAGTAAACCAAATTCAATTACCGAATTCTCCAATATAAAACACATATTAAAATTATTATATACATATGTGCAATCACATTTTAAAACGATTTAATGACATTAACTTTATAAAATATAAATCCTTAATATTCAATATTTCTTCCTTGTTTTTCTATCCGCCTCTCACATTGGGTAGCCGTTTCAATACGCGCCAGCTATATATATATTCCTCTTACGCAGCGCGATTGCGATTACATTATCTCAAATTTGAAAAAAGTGCGACACAGACCGAGAGACGAAACAGGACTCACTTCCCCGATCTGACCTCTGACCCTCAAGCAGCTCCGAAATGGGGATGATTCACAGGCCGTGTCCCCTTATATTGTGTGCCGTCTAGTGGTGTTGTTACAACCCTACGTAACGTGAGGTTACCACCTTCCAAGCTTTATCGCCCAAATATAGGGCTAAAATTTAAAATGGGTGCAGATTGCAATTTTTTTTGCATAATATTGTATTGACTCCAGAAACCCACCATTGTTCTAAATTTCAAAGTTGTAGCTCGATTGGAACTGGGTAAGAAATCGATCTCAAGATTTGTGGACAAGACACTCAAGTTGAATAGAAGCTTATAAAAAAAGCCTGACAAAGACAAATGGGTGCTGCGTGAATTGAGTGAAAAATTTTTTTAAAAAAAATTCGCCATTATGAAATGTGATCTATGCTTCTTCTGCAGTGGCGGCTCGTTTAAATCACCATGGAGGTTCTGTAACTTAATGTTCTTCTGTATAACTTAAATTATGCCCTTTTTAATTAATTTTAATAGTTAAAAGTTTAGATAATAAACAAGATTATTGTTAGCTTTTCGAATTGATGAAGATTATTTTTAACAAAGAAATTTTAATTAAGAAATTACTAATTTTTCATTAGCAATTATTAAGAAATTTCAGAATAAATATTTGCTACTTTCCTTACTCTCATTTGTAAGGATTCAGACAATTGCGATTGAACATTAAAAATTCATTGAAAGATGTAAGTTGAAACAAATAGATATGTAGGGATGAAGATATTATTTATTGGTTTTAATAAAAAAAATATTTGAAATGAAATCTACTCCAATATTTCCACTTCATTCACATGACTCAGATTAAACAAAAATGTACGCGGAAGGGCAGACGGACAGAATTTCCTTTCCCAGGTAGCACATAATATTGTCTTATATCATAAAATTCGAAAAAGTAATATCGTACAATATTTTTCCCAATATTGAAACAGTGTAAAACGTAAGACTTTTTTAATACTGTACAACGTTTTTTCATAAAATTGGATAATTTCATATAATACTGTATAATATTATACCATATTAAATAATATTGTACTATACTAAATAATATTATATAATATTGTATAATATAACAATATAGTGAATATTTAAAAAATATATTTTAAAAGCATGGAAAAATATTAATCACTTAATTCCGAAGTGCTTCTGGGTAACATTTTGTTATTTTTTGAACATCTCTACTTACAGCGAGCTTTGAATACGGTATCTTCAGCATACCAAACCGGCACCTTACCACTAGACCAGCCAGACTTGCACCAGAGAGCGTAAATGATGATAATAAAATGTAGTTACAGATTTCTGATCTCCGAAATTTTATGCACATTGACAATTAATACGCATAGTCATTTTAATTAAATTATCTTTTATCGTTACAATTTCGAGTTCAAAATGAAATTAGAAGTCAAAGAGGAAGCAATTTTAGCTCTTATATCTAAGTTTGCTAATTTAATAAATTAAGGCACTAAAGTTTAAAAGTAATTATAATAATATGTTTGAAAGGTTTTAAAATAATTTTGAAATTTATTTATTCCTCTTTCAATGTATTACGAGACGCCTTTAACATTCATAACTACAGTATTGATTGTAAATCAAATACAAGATTCGCAACAATAAATCACGTGCATATTTTCACGATGAGAATAACACTCGAATTTTTTTCACAGAACAATAGATAATCCATATGTGAGAGCTTTTTTATGGTTAACTTCCTTAGCTGAATCCGGCCAGCCTTTTATATACAGTAAAACAAAATAATTGTGTAAACATTATTTAATATCAAATAAGCATTTTGTAAAATATTTTTTCGGACATATGATTCAATGTTGATTAATATAGTGTTAAAGTATCATCATGCTGCCATCTATTGACTGTAAGAATAACTTCACCTTAAAATATCTAACAACGCTGATACATGTAGTGTCACAGTATCACCAAGCTGCCATCTGTTGACGGAAAGAATAACTTCATCTTAAAATATTGAACAATACAGATAAATGTAAAACTCATAATATCTTTTTCGCTGTATTGAATAATATCATATAATATTCAGCATCTTAAAAATAATTGTTCCAGTGGAGTTTTTTGAAATAAAACATCCAATCGATTGATATCCTGAGCTGAAATGAAGATTTTTATAAAAAAACATTGATTTTATATTATTTGTTCGGTGTTCCTCGGTGTTCATAATATTGTATAACATTGTGCAAATATTATATAATACTTCTGTGCTACTGGAGTTGATAGATTTAATCCAAAATTTGATACAAGTTACACAATTTTGTCGTTAAGTCCTCAAACCGAATTTCATTCCTCTACCTGGCTCGTTTCTTAATGATCATGTTCATCGATACACACACAAACTGAAATAATTCCAAATTTTTGGGGATGGGGGGGGGAAGGGAAAGACAAAGCAATTCCGTGAACTGTAAAACATGAAGATTCTTCAAAAAAAATCTCGAGGTTTAACAGTTTGACAAATACAGCACTTTCTCTTTCTATTCTATAGATTCGAAAACCAAAGAATTTTTTTTTATTTGTGGTATTATATCCATGTGTGCTGTTGTGCTCTTCAATGTGAATGTACTTACTGATTCTCTTTAAGAAGCTATATCCAATCAAACTCAGTGTTGTAGCAAGCGTAAGGTGGCGCCCGGGCATGCTATTCTATTTTCGCCCCTTCAACATAATTGACTTTTAAAAGTAGCGCCGCTCGGGTCCCAAAAAAGTAACGCGCGAGTCACCTATACCCTTCCTTGTTCCCCCTCTGCCTCTGTTCAAACTTTTATTTTGAGTGGATAAGATAACATGTAGTACTAGAACTGCTGAGTTTGATATTCTTTAAAATGTGTTCCTTGAAGTTGATCATGGTTTTTTCTTCTAAACCAGAGCTGCTTCACAACCTTAAACAGGATTGTACACAGGGACGGGCTTAGGAGATGCGGGGTCCAATTGGAATCAATTTTGGTTAACCCCGATTTATTTAACTCTTCAGAAATAATACATAATGAATAAATAAAAAATGCTACATTTTAATGAATAAGTTAACAATATTTATTGTTAAAAATTTAAATAATATTAAAACTTAAAAATGCTACTTAATACTTAAAAATTAATTTTCAAAAATTAAAAAAGTTAGAAATTTTTATTGCTTTTTTGATGGGGTGCATTGTAGAAGTTACTTGAGTGCCTTAAAATGTTATTTATTCATGATCACTAGGGACACAAAGAATGGACTTAGTTAACTAAAGAAAACAACTCAGAAATATAAAAATAAAAAATAAAAATTACAATCTTTAGTCTTAACTTCGAACTAAGCAAAAAAAAAAAAAGAATTACATTTGATTAAAAGGAAAATCAAGGGATGATCAGAGAAATAATTTTAATTACCGACGAATTCGAATTAAAAACCTTCAGATTAGCCAAGTTCCACTGTAATAATAATGGCAGCTTGTACTGCGTTTGCATACTAGCATTAGGAATACATATTTTTAATAGAGAAAAAAGAATAAAAAGTTCCCAACCTTTTTTCCAAGGAATAAATTGCTGCTCATATCATCGATTTAAGACTGTAATAGTTCATACAATTCCTGAAACAATTTGCGATTTGATGAATGTAATTTTCACATTGCAACACAATATGCAACAAATATACATATTTTAAGAGGCTATTATAAAGAATCTCAAGAATGAAGATGTTTCATTGAAAAATGATTGTGCGTAGTTCCCTAAACTTTATTTCTAATCTAATTTCTTTCTGAATTAAAAAATCGCTAATAGAAGAAAATTTTTACTGTAAAGTTGGAGTGGAAAAAATAACTCATTCAGTTTAAGTACAACTGAGAAAAGGTCAAAATGTTCAGCTTTTAAGTGTTATTTAATTGGCTGTAATGAATGTTAGTAACCACATAATTAAAACATGATATTTTAATATATTAATATTTGTTCCCCTTTTGCATAACAAATATCACCCTGATGGTTTTTATATCAAGTTAATAAAAATTTTAGAAAAATCAAATATTTTTTCGCAATATATATTATGATTAAAATTAATGTACGAAAATAAATTGTACGTTTCTCTCGAGGTTTCTAATATGTGTAATTTGTTAAATTTAATTCCGGAAGAATATAAATAATTATAAATTGACAAGACTAGTTTGCAAGTGAATTTAGAGATATATATGAAAAAGAATCCTAAAGATAATATTCTGAAATTAAAACTATGCTTGATTTTAATTTGAATAAGTATTGAATTTTTTGACTCTTAGACGCGGGGCCTTGGAGCAATTGGTCCAATCGGCTAAAGGGCGGCCCTGATTGTACAGAATAATCTAGGGGTTGCAGAAATTTACCTCATTTCAGACTTTTCAAAATTTATAAGCAAAAGCTGTCGGAAAAAATTTGATTGCAAAAAAATCCATTTAAATTAATCTATTATAATTTTTAATAAAATTTTATTTATCTTATTAATTATTTCTTCATTTCCCTTATTCTTTACTATTAAAGTTATTAAATTTCAAATTTCATCTCATGAAACATTTAACCACAGTGAAAAAAATATTTAGAACAGTGTTTCCCTATCGCTCTGGCGCTGTTCAGATCCCAGTTCCATTCTTAGTTAAAAGCCTCATAAGGAAGAAAAGAAAGATTGATATTGCATTGTGAATGCGCATGCTCAGGCAGAAGGGAGTGGAGAAAAGGGAATTCATAGTTCTCTAAGACTGATAAAGATTCTCAGAGAATAAGCGGATAGGGAAAATTCTGTAGAATAACCTTGAATTTTCCTGCTTTTCGGTTGAGCGTAAGAAGACAAGATCATTGCTGGATTTCCGAATAAATATGTGATTATATTTATCCACTGAAAAAAGGTATGGTGGTGCTGCAGTTCCGCAGTACCTATGCACGAGCCGCCCCTGTTCTTTTACGCTACAACAATCCATTCGTTGGTCGCACTGCAACATGCTTGGATTGAATTCGACAACCAGCGACGCTCGGCACCGTGTTCAGACCACAGCTAAATTCCACTAACACTTCCCAAAGCAGAAGCTGCACCAAAGGTGACGATCTAGTGGCCGTCAGCCGGTCTGATTGATTACATTTTCCTGAATCCAAGCGAAACCATCATGGCAGAAAAAGTATTGTCAAGAAATCAACGAAATGCGAACTGCAATGCCTGCGTCTAGCATTGGTCAATAGAAAATATCTCATTCATCTTCACGTCAATTCCCCGCCACACGCATTGAACGTTTAAGTTACGAAACTTTGCCTCACCCACCATACTTGCCAAGCGCTTACCACTTTTATAAGCACCTCGACCAATTCCTGTAAGAGAAAGTCTTCATCAACCACGGTGCTTTTGAAAATGCCTTCTTAGAGTTTATCGATTCTAGGACGTTGGAATTCTACGTTACAGGAATATATGAACTTGTTTATCGCTGGCAAATATGTATTGATTGTAATGGTTCTTATTTTGTTTAAAACAATTTATTCTGAGCTTAGATATACATATTTGAAATTAAAAACCGACATTATTTTCCTACCAACCAGATAGATTTTAATAATTATTTAAAGGACTGTGAATGTCTCATTCTTGCCACATTAAATATCAGACGTTTCATTATATGAAAGGACCTATTGGATCTGATGTATTTAACAATCATTTCTGTGCAGATCCCGTGTCCGACTCTATTAATCACTCTGCAATAGACACTTTAAGAGTCAGAGAATACAACCACTGAAAAAAACTACAGTCGCTAAGCCGAAACATCAGTACCAAACGGCCTTTGACTATGGTTTAGCCGTAGATCATTGTTTAACCATGGTTGGTGAATACGGCCGCAAGTGTGGCAATTAGCAAGTTAGAGGTTGCATCGGATTCGTTCACTTCACGGATCCGGGTCAACGAATGCGCAGGGCTAGATTATTAAATAGGCAAAGTAGGAAACTGCCTATGGGTCCCACAACATTGGAGGGCCCCGAGAAATAGAGATTATTTGTGTGGTATTTTTAGGGTTATCTAATTTTGTGCTTTCGTTTTATTTGCAAAGTGTATGTACTTTAACAAAATAAAATGAAATCAAGTGTCATTTAAATTTCAGAACATTACTCTAAGGATTTTTTTTAATGTTTTTAAATTCGATTCCAGATCAGTGAAGCCCATTTTTTCTTTTTTTCTCAGTTGGCTGACTGTCTCATGTACAAGTCAACATCCCTGGCAAACTTTGTATTTGAGTATTTAGAATACGTTAAAAAAGTTTTTGGATTTTTTTTTTTATCATTTTGATTAAAATTAATATAATTTTTTTTATTCTCCAGATTTTAAAACAACTCTCTTGAAGATCATCCGTAATCAAATGTTTTGTTATTCCAATTTATCATTACATATGTTACTTAAAAGCCTTTTTACATAGAGATTAAATTAAAATCAATAAAAAATATCTGTTTTTGGAAGTGGAATGGGCCCCATTCCACTTCCAAAATCCATGTCCATCCATCGTGTCTTCCACAGTCCATGGGGAAGTGGAATGGGAATAATTATTAACAACATCATAATTTTAGTAAGATTATTATTTTAATAACAATTTTCATCAATTAATTTTAATAACTAATTATAATTTTTAATTAAAACTTCTGTTAAAAATTAAAATTCTGATCTCTTTTGCACTTCCGATTGTAAAACTTAATGTTCCTTTGCAAGAATTTTCAGTATTTTGATGGAGGCAAGCGACGCCTTTTGTCTCTATTATCTGGTTTGGGGTGTTGGATTCTTATGAATTTCATTTAATTTAAGTTTAATGAAGCGTTCAGTGATGAAACTTCACCCCAGATTTCTTTCTAATCAAATATCAAATCCTCAATCCATACCGTTAAAGAAAAGAATATTAAACAACTCTTTGCAGTTATCGGCGATCCAATGCCAATAGTTAAAATCTGTTAATAACTTCATTGACAAATTGTAATTTTTCATTGAATTCTTGCCACTTGAATTAACTTTTAATTTTTAAGCAAAATATAGAGTTTATTTAAATATCCTCATATTTTCATTGTAAGCGGTCACGTAACAAGGTTGGGAAGACACCAGCTTTCGAACCCTTATGATACAGGCTCGATTCTGTTAACTGCAAGGCTAATGTTTTCGAGAAATTAAAATTGCATGGCTAATTTTTCGAGAATGTAAATTTCGGATAATATTCTGAGAAGTTTTGTCTTCTGTATTTTATTCCATTTTACTCTTTATTTCAAATAGTTCGTTATCTAACTTAATTCTCACCATAGTTATAAGTGTTCTAAATAAAAAAAATTTAAATGTTCGCTTCGACGACCTTTAAATTACTCACATAGACAAATTATATCGAACAGAATGTAAAATACTCGCAAATAACGTTTTATCCATAGCTAGAAATGTCGTTTCATCCGCACAGGGCAGGCTTGCCCCGATTGGACCGATTGATCCAAATAGGGCCCGTGTCTTAGGGACCGGCGCCAGAGTGCAACGAAGAATGTACTTAAACTTATTCAAATTAAAATCAACTATCGTTTTGACTTCAGAACATTATCCTTAGGAATTTTTTTTATGTTTTAAAATTCGCTTGCAAACCAATGTTGCTAAATTTTTTCTTATAGTTGGCTGACATTGTTTCAGAAGTCAACAGTCCTGGCCAACTTTCCCAACTGTAATAAAAAAATAAAAATAAAATTGAACCTGCAGGGTAATAAATATTGCCTTGCTGATAAGGTATGCCTCTTTTACGTGGAGAGAAACAGACATGGCTCTGACATTCACACTCCAACCCTATATAAAGGGAATAGTATTGTTCCGTAGAGAGAACTGGCTATTTTCGTTTCCTTCCTGTAAACAGGGTATATGCCAAGTTTACTAAACTGCGACAGCTTTTGACTGTCCCAATATATTAGTAGTTTTTGAAGACATTCAGCTTCTGAGACTCTCATTAAGTGTAGAGACATTAAAATGTAGATTTGTTTAAGAATACAATTATTCTCAGTAAAAAAAATCCTTTATTATCTTAGGTTAATTAAAAAATCATTAATACTGCGTTTTCTTAATATCTTTAGAGTTAAAGAAAATTTACAATAATTTTACAGAAGAATTAAATAGGAATAAAAAAATGAAATGACAGTTTTAATTTAGATGTTAGTTGACATATTCCTTTTATATTTTTAAATCTGATCAAAAATTTATAAATTATTCCAAAATTGTTTTCCATAGTAAGAGAGAAATTTATAATTATTTGAATTCTCCCGGAATTAAATGCATCAAAATACACATATTAGAAACCTCAAGAAATACGAAGTATTTAGTAATCAATTTAATTTTGTATATTAACTTTAATCATATTATATATTTCGAAGAATATTTACTTTTTATAAAAAATTTAATAATTTAATATAAAAACCATTAGGGTGCTATTTGTTATACAACAGGTGAGCAAATATTAATTCAATGTGAAGGACGTTCTTTAGAGTTATTGAAAAAGAACATAAGTTTTAATTATGAAGTTACTAATATTTATTATAGCCAACTGAATAACACTTAAAAGCAGAGGCGGATTTCCTCACAGGTGGTAGAGGAGGTAGCCTCATACCTCGAGATTCTGGGGAGGGGCTTAAAATCTATTTGGTATAGATTGCAATTCTAAGCCGACGACGAATTTACCAAATCTCAGCCTTGGATAAACGCCAAGTAAAAGTCGTTAAAACTAGTAGTACAATTTAGCAGCAGAAAGTACACTGGTGTGTAAAAATTAAGGACCATTTCATAAAATGCGAGAAATTTGCAATTAATACGAAAACCTATCGTTCGAAATCAGTTGTGGGGAGTCGTGTGACCAGAAAAAGGTTACAAGGGTAATAAAAAATTATTTATCAACAATAGACAGAAAATACAAAAGGGAATTTACTGGCCGATCATTTTTCCACATAATCTCCAAATCTATTTAGGTATTTATCTGAACCAACTTGTTTAACCCGGCTTGATAGAAAGCACGTCCCTGCCTAATGAGCCAGTTCTCAGCGACTGTTTTCAAATCACTGTTTGAAGAGAGCCTTGTTCTTTTGTTTAACAACGTTAAAAACAATTGTTTTTAAGTCGGCAAAGTTCTTCATTAGAGTCGTCATTTTTAGTATCCCACACACACCTCTAAATGTGAGACAATCGCCACGTCCCTGGATGGAATGGAAATGTTTTAAGAAAAACAACCAACAAACTGAGTTATTTGAAACTATCTAAAAGTGATGATTAGATGATTTGCCACTAAATTGAAATTTCTCTAAGAATTCATTAACCATTGATTTTGGAAATCATAGAAAAATTTTAACAATATAAACAATGATAATCTCCCAGTTTAACAAATATCAAAAATTGCTTTGCATTCAGAGTTCATTGAAAGAAATTTCTGAAATCTTTTTTTGAAACCTTTATATGTGATAAAGCATTCAATCAGTATGTGTTAACAAGCACAATGCATTTACGGTGCAGGCAAGTAGGGGCTGTGGACATAAAGAGTATTGTTTAATAAAAGCTACTTAATATGACTTCAAAATCAAAATCAAATTGAATGTACAATGGAAAAGTATTTTTGATTTCTCTCTGAAATGGAGGGTGATGATGGGCAGGGAACCATTGGTGACGTAATCTAGGCATCATAAGCTATCATATGAAATAAAAATTGTCAAAATCGGTCCAGTGGTTGGGGTTAGGGGTTGGTCCTCTAGTTTTGCCAATTATTTTAAATATATAGATAGGAAAATTCTATGATAATAATTATTGCTTGCCTTTGTTTAATAGCATAAATATCAGATTAATTATAAATGATTTTCAAACAGAAAGCTTTACTTGTTGTCCGTTTAAATGAAGCCACATAAATCAATGATTGTTTGAATGAACGTTAATTTTTAAGCGAATATTCAACCTGTTGCTTTTAATTTGCTCATCATTCATGCGACTCATCCTGTTCTACAGAAAGCTGATAATGAGTTGAAACTTTCACCAATTATTTTGTTTGATGTGCATAATATATACATTCATTTTCGTAAAAATAAAACGGATATTCAGTAAGATACAAAGGTTTCTTTAAAATATCCCAAATTTTTCAGCTTGTTTTTTGCGTATACCATTCAGGGTTTTTAACAAAATAGTACGAAACTTACAGAATACGTGACAACATGTTCTAAAAAGCATTGTATTAAAATTTGAAATAAATACCTTGAATATTAGAGAAAATATGAGCATTTGTAGTAAATAATATTTTACTGGAAGCCAGATATATAGAGCAGCTTATATAAAAAGTTCGGTTCGCTGCCTTTAAACACGAGGGCTGTTTTGGGACGACCTCGTAATTTTGAACCTCGGTCGGATGACGAGGACGACACCTGAGCTGGCACCCGGTCTCCAAACCTCTCCACCACACCAACGGGAGGACGTTCGACCCCCTAAGTACGATTTAGTGTGCAGCAGACCGAATACACGACGGATCTTCAGTGGAATCAGGTTTTTAACCTGGAACCCTCCGGTACCAAAGCCGTTACCTTACCTCAAGCCATTACCTCACAAGATTTTTAATTAATTTTTTGGCGTATGTATAGGGAGCATACTGTTATTTTGGAACTCTTTTAAAACGAAACTGAAAGTAAATTTCTTATAAAAGTTTCTAAACTCTGGAAAAAGAAACTGTATAACTAGAAACTAGAACTGGTGAAACTAGTTTGAATGTTTTGTTTCAGTTATGACTTAATTCAAGACATAGGCATAGCATGATCTATGAACCTGTCGATCTGACAAATCAGCAAGTTTACTTTGCCTATTGGATTATTCTGCCTATGGTAGCTTCTGTTTATAATTTTGATATATTTATAACCAACCGCCTTTGGAGGCCAACTTGGTAGCCCGGAATATCCGGGCTGTTAATACGGAATACATAACTATACAAAATTTTACCTTTATAGTTTGATGACTGAAAAATGTGATTCATGGAAATTGAAATTTATGTGAAATTAATTTACCTTTTTCTTTCCCTTCTTTCAAAATAAAACTTTTTAGTATTAATTATTTTGAGTTAAACGTTTGCGCAAGGCTAAACTGAACAATAAAAAATTAAAAGATGAGAAAGTTGTAAAACATCTATATTAAATATCGAATGAAAGAATAATATGATGATTTGAAAAACCAAAAGAAATAACCTGATGTAGGAACTTAATTTCCAAAAACAGTTTCAAGAAAAATGTTAAAAATATCATTTATAAAAATAGGTAACCATCAGAATTTTCCAAATAATAAATTTTGTGAATATAATAAAAGTTCCTTTTCATTGTTTTTTCTTTGTCAAGGTGTCTGAAAAAAAGAAACATGAATTACAATAATTGCGAAATTAAAATGAAACTAAAAATCTGTGATTAGATAGCAAAACAAAATGCATATGTCTATTATCTCATTATAATTGCAGAGAGAAAAAAATTATCATTATTGGTGAGAGAAAATTTTAACCGTACAAAGCTTATCAAATGAAATAAAAATATTTTCATTTAATGAGCTTGAGTTAAAAAATATATTTTAAAAAGTGTATAACATCAAATTGTGGGTAAGTGAAAATCTACTTTGGAGCTAGAGTAGTTATATCTATCAAAGAGAGCAAATTTCGTTCACCATAGTGTTAACAATGGAAAAATATAATTTGATTCAACGTGTGATTATATATAAATAAGGAAATTAGTGATCATGTGATTAAATAAGGAAATTAGTTTAATTTTCATTTTTAAATTGAAAACTATTGCTGCAAATCATACATTTAATTGTATAGCAATTAAATTAAATTGGTATCATTAAAAAGATATTTTTTTGAATTTTAAAATGACGTAAAAAGTCATTTTTGTGAGATGAAATTTTTGAAAAATATCGCAAAAAATCTCCAAAATCCTGCCTAATTCTTTTATCTGAAATTTTACTTATCTTTTGACCTTTTGTTTTGAAGAGTATATGCACCAAATTTTCCTCTTGTTTTGAAGAGTATATGCACTAAATTTCATGAATATCAGACAAAAATTTTCAATTTCTATGAAACACAAATAACATTCATCTTTATTCACATTAATGCAAAACTTACTGCCTCAAAATTTAGTTCAAATACTAGTACACATTTCCTGTCAACTGCTTCTTTTTTGAATTACTAAATCATTTCTTGGTCTTTTGTAACAATTAATACTTTCAGCTTGCCAAAAAATAAATAAGTTGATGTATTTAAAGTAGGTTGACACAATTAATATACAATTGGATAAAATGGACGAATTAGTTGGTCGTAGAAGGCGGCTATTATTAATACAACAAATGCAATGTAAAAATACAGAAATAATTTGAGCTCCCTTCCTTAAAAATAATTTATCTCCTTAGAAAAGTACCAAAAAAGTGTAAGTATTCCTTTCTGCGCCCACTCTGGTGACCAAAAACAGAGAGGCAAAATTTCCTCCTAATTATTTGCCACTAACACCAGAGGATCACTCGCCCAGTAAGGACGAGGCGCCTTTATCTTTCCTACAATGTACCAAACAGGATAAAATAAGCCCTCCCCTTCCCAAAATATAAAAATCTAAGAAAAGGTGCGATTTCCCATTTCCTTTGGGCCTTGCGTCGTCAAATTACATGAATCCCCCCTCCCCGTCCTCTTTATCAGGGTTTTACAAGTTTCACTTGCCCACCCAATTTACGAGAGTGAAATGAGCGGCAAAAAAGAAAGAAAAAGCATGTTGTTTTGCCATCTCTAGGCAAGGACCACATCCATCTTGAAAAGAAGGATCTTTTTATCTTGCCGTTGCCGATGGGACTCATCCGTCCTGCAGTGCTCATTGCGGCATCAGTTTGTAACATAAAACTACTTGCTATTTTGTTCCAAGAAAAGCCGCAGGCCCTTCCTCTCTCTCTCTGCGGGGGCCAGAACCAAACAAGCTGGTAACTTAACCAGTCCGCCAATGGAAAAAGAACCTTCAACTTGTTTAGTGAGCCACAGAAGACTAATTTTCAAAGTCTTTATTTTCACAGCAGATTGTAAAAATCTAACTCTTAAACTTTGTTTTATTAAAGGGTCATTTTTGCGCCCCTTTCTGCCTGCGTTCTTGGCGGGGGCCAATCTCGCCACCCCCTCGGTACGGTCCTGCAATTAATATGCTTTAAACAAAATTTTAAAAATGAAAGTCGCGCCAGTTAAATTTTTTTTAGGAGAGGGAATAAAATAAATACAAAACGCGTCATCTGCGTATCGTGTTGCGGTGATGATAAGAGAGATTTTATGGCGGATTAATTTTCCATAGACTCGTCATGAAAGAAAAATAAATTTTTTGATGCACGACTAAAATAGTTTTAAAAATATTACCTGTTTCGATAAAATGTGTTTAACTTTATGTCTTAACTGATTTGTAATAAACAAACAATCAGGAAAGAGTTGTAAAGAAAGATGAAAGTAATCAAGAAAGAGTTGCAAAGAGAGATATAAATATTCAGGAAAGAATTCTTAAATTTCGATTTAATATACTATGAATTCTCTGTCATAGTATTGAGTATTGTTAATAGATGTCGCCACGAGTCAGCTCCTGAATGAAAGTTTGTTGCTGTCTTATATACTGATGTATGCAGTATTTGAAACATAATTTCTTCCGCATAAATATTTGCCCACTAAGCTAGATGGTAGGTAAAAAGTATGATTTCGATTAATGAATTAATCGATTTTCGTACATAATTACCTAGAAAGATAGTGTATCATTCGAATCAATTCTAATTAAAATTCGCAAGATTTCTATAGAGGGCGCAACGAAGCATTTTCGACCTAAGAAGCCTTTCGGCGCTTATTACGAATTTCTTAGAGCACGTTTTTCCAAGGGAAAAAAAATCGAACAGAGGCAAATTACTGAAAGAATGGCGTTCTTCGTGATGAATAAATTTTCTCCAGCCAAATCAATAAAGAAATAAATTGGCATTGTCACAATATCTTGGGTAAATCATATCTGAAAATTTGAATATTTCAGTCAAAATTTTGTTTTTATTTCAGTTAAAATAACTTTTATTCTCTGTTTCGTATTTGCAAGAGTACCACTCTATTTAGTTCTATTCTATCATATTTTCAAATACTTAAACATTCCTTTTTTTTTAATACTTTTTCCCGTAAGGCCATAAACAAAACTGTTCATGTTTTCTCGAACTGATTATTATTTCTTAATTTTTTTCCTTTTTCTTTTCAGGAATGTTTAAATAAAAGGAAAATTATGAGATTTCGATGCAAAAATATCGCAAAAAACAAAATTTCAGCATAAATTGAAAATATTGAAAAGACTTCTTGATTTCAAGAATGATACTAAAAATTATTGACTTTCACTCAAAATCCATATTTATATGAATGTAAAACAACTAGATGGACGAAGACTCCAGGATTCCAATCTTTTATTGGAATTATTTTAGGAAAGTCCCATTATATTTAACAATAAAAGTACATTCTTAAACTTTTAACTATTTTATATCACCGTTCTTATGAAGCTTCACCCATGGCCAGAGAGCAGCTAAATTTTTAAAAAAAGCTTTAATTATAGTACTAAAAAGTATAAATTATTATTATTTTATTTATTTTCTAATTTCTTCACTTTTTAATTTATTATGTCACAAAATGCGTTGGAATTCGCTACAAGGTGACGCCTCTCGTATGGAACTAAAATTTAATTAAATTAATCGATTAATTGATAACTCTATTTGTGCAAAGATATCGTTTGATATTTTTATCGCTACTTCAAAGTCGGATGCTCCAATGCTGCTTGTGCTATATATACTGACTCCTAAAACTTAGAATACACCACTCATGTTCTTCACTAAACGTCTAAAATAGCACCATAAAGTGTTCATTTAAGTTTACTACTTATAGAAACGTTAAAATGCTCATTAAGGAATACATTAAAAAAGGAAGTAAAAATGAGGAATTTATAATAAATTAATTGGCTAGATTTCATGTTGAAATTCCAAATTTGAGAGTCACAAAATTGAGCATACACTTCATAAAAATTTCAATTTAGAGTCCAGTGTTTTTCTTTAAATGGATCGGTAAAATAAATTTGATGTTGCAATGCGCCAATATTTGATATCATGGGAAATGAGTTTTTTTTTAATTTTCAAAGTGTGCTCTATAATTGAAATGAGTGTTGATACTCGGAAACTTGTAATTCGAATGTCTGAAGAATGTTAATCTTTATGTTAAATTGCAAAGAATATTCTGCATAGTTGTGAATGCATCCAAAAAATCATCAAAAGTATAAAAAGTCTGGACTAATAACAGATGAACCTGGTAGATGGATAAAAGTTCGACGGTTAAGAGAAACATTATTAAACAAACACGAAAAAAATGCTAAAATGGGTGCTGTAGGAATTGCTATATCGACGTCTACAACATTGGGAAGGAGTGTTTCAGCAGAAACAATTAGATGGTGCTTAGGAAATCTAATTATAATGGTAGGAGAACCAGAGAACCCAAAAAATGTATGGGTTTGTGTGCCTGGAAATGGAGTGGGGAATTTAATTTTTATCAGTGGCATAATGGATAAAATGAAATATTTGGATATACTAAAGAAATTTAAAACAAAGTGCACAGAAACTGAGTTTAGGATCAAATTTTATTTTTCAACAAGACAACGACCCCAAACATACAGCCGAAATTGTGAAGTTATGATTATTATAAAATTGTACTCCACCTCAGTCCCCAGACATAGTGTTATTGAAAATTTGTTGTCTGACTTGGAAAAATCTATTCAGAAACACAACATTAGGAATAAAGAACACACAGAAGCTGTTATAGAAAAAGAATGGGCAAAAATAACACCTCAGGCAACACATACTCTTGTTAACTCAATACCACGCCATTTAGAAACTGTGTTGAAAGCAAAAGGATATGCAACAAAATATCAGTTCATGTTATTTTTCTTTTTATTAACGGGTTAGAATAACAGTATACTCAATTTTGTGACTAAGGAATTTGTAATTTTGACATAAAGTTTAGGCTAATAAAAATACTATCAATCCCTTCTGTTTATAAGTTTTAGATGTTTCTTAATGTGTCTTTTATTATTCTTTCAGCTCTTAAGTTTAAACGTGAATTTAACATAACATTTGTATACCTTTAACGAAGAGAGAAATAGTGGTGTATACTCAATTTTGAGAGCCGCTGTATATCCGTCATGCAGATTTTCATCTTGTTTGTGCTGGGTATGTCTAAAAATTTCGTCACACAGCAGAATTAACAAAATAATAGTGAAAAAGTGTGCCTTTATCTAGATTAAATATCCATCACGAATTGAACTAGGAGAATTTAAAGACTCTTATGGCTTGTTAAAGGTATGATGACTAGAAGGTAGAAAAATTCTTGAACTGCTGCATAGTTAAAAAAAATCAGTGGAAAAAAAATCTCAACAGAAGACAAATTTTGATTTATATTTATTTTCTCTTTCAAGAATAAAAATCGTTTAAAGGTCAATTAGTCGAATTATTTTTAAAAAGTAGGTTAATAAGCTCCATTAATTTTTAAAAGTGTACTAATTCGCTTCATTATTTTCTGACTTTTATGATTTCATGAACATTAAAATGGATTCTGAATACGCAAATTTTCCAATGGTTCTCATACGGAGAAAAGCAATAAAATTTATAAAAATCTCAGATTTCAAATACACTTCCCACCAAATGTTAAGGAACAACCAGTTTTCTGGGCCTAACTTTTCATGAAATTAATATTAAAGCATAAAATTTGGATGAATTGTTAATTATCCAATTTCTGAACAAAATTTTCAACTTTGTAAATAAGGCAGAAGTTACAAATTCGTAACTGCACTGTTCCACAAAAGTTCATTGATAGAGAAATGAATGGAAACTTAACTAACAAACAGCTGAATTAATGTTACTTAATAAGAAATATCTTACTATAGCTAAAATGCATTCTTGGTGTCAACTTTCAATATTTAGAATTAAATTGTCTGTCAAATGCAAGGGAAGTGAAGTCCATCCTCGGAGCTAATATTCATCAGTCTCATGTACAGTTCCAGAATGTCTCCCGATAGTCGCAAAAACGCCTGATCCGATTATGATCTTGGAATCCAGATGGCCACTATATTCTTTCCAAAATCTTTCCATCTATATATCCATTGACAAGAATGGCATGATGCGAGCGAGCTTTATCATGTATTAGTATGCAACCACCACCAATAGCATACATCACCAAAGCATGGATCAAGAATCCCAACTTGATATCTCTCTCCAGTTCAGTGGCAGCGAGTAAGGGGGGCGGTCGCCCCCCACTTTTCTGGGAAAAATTAAGTTTTTATTTCTTTTTAGCTGTTTAAAACTGGGAATCATAAAATAGCAATAGTATTCGGGAAAGATAGCTAATTTTGTAACAAATTTTTTTAAATTTTGTTGTTTACCCCATATACTCCCAGGTACTTTCAGATATCAGTAAATTTTTTGCCCCCTCACTTTTTCACCCAATCGCCGCCACTGCTCCAGTCAGAGTTCCTCGTCAGACCAGAGTATGACCAGAATCATTTTCCAAACTAAGCCTAGACTCATCTGTAAATAGACTGACCTCCACTGTTTTTGTTCCAAATGGCATGGTCTCTGCCCCAACTTAATTGGGCGTAACTCTGCAGTTAGGCGTTGGTCTCCGTGCATAGAAATATCTATTATAAAGATGCCTTCGCACTGTAGTAGAAGATATTCTTCTCTCTGCTGCTAGGAATAACTAGAAACGAGATTTGACACAGTAGAGTTTATTTTTCTTCAGACTGAAAGAAGAAGATAATGATAATCAGACGGGGTTTTTACACGTGGAAGAAATGGACATGGTTTTTGTAACTTGCATTTTCTTATTGAAACTGATTCCAAAGTTTGTGGACCATATTGCGAGAGTCGTTGAAACGTCTTACACCATCAGCTTTCTGTCAACCAAAGGAAACAATTTTTCCTGGATGTAACAAAAAATAAATTCCTCATCCAAAATTGAAGGCCACTAAGTAATATCAGAAACATGCACAGTTTTAACAAGCACCTACTGTGAAAATCAGAGATATGATTGACTTGTGGCACATCTCTTTCAAAAAATTTGGGCATTTTATTTTTTACATACCCTATTGGCACAAGATAGTTTACGATATCTCCATGATGTTGCCGCGATATTTTAAATGCCATTCAACATCACAAAGATATCGTATGAATATTGTAGAGAATCTTGTGGTAATAGGGGGTATGATTTAATGAATATAAATAAGTTTTTCATATAAAACATATTTTTGTCATTTTTTAGCACTATTTTATGTAAGGAAAATTGAGTCGTTTAGAAATAATGAGCACAAGAAGTGAAACAAAACCAATAAATAATGCACGGAATTCGGATTTTTTTTCATAAAAATTTCACATTCTGTACGATAGAGAAGCATAGGTTGTGAATTCATGCAATTTGCCAACGTCTTCGCCTAATTACGCTTTCTGTAAAGACACTGAAGATCACTTTCTCGATTTTAATCAAGAAGACTTTACTTTTAATAAACTAATTAAAAGTAAAGCATTCATGTGGCTGAAACAGCATTTGTATATCAATCTAAATGCCGCAAATCCCCAGTAGCATTAAAATACCTCATGATATTATACAAATTCACAAAATAGTACAATATTGTGTTATATCTGACATTATAATACAGTATTGCGAAAGATCTTGTGCATTTCCCGCGATGCTAATTTTCTTATCAATTCTTAACAGTTATTTATAATTATAGGTTGCAAAAAGAAAAATGATATTTAATAATCTGCGTATTTTTCGCAATACAAACAAAAAAGTTTTTCCTCATTGTCAAACATTTTGCCAAATTTGTGCACTATTTTTTTCAATCACTTAATTTTTGTATACTTCATTACTAATAATTAAAGATTTGGCATTATTTTTAGGTCTTTCTCTCGCTATTTTGCTCTGATAAATGTCGAGTAAGATTTATATTGCCTTACTTCCACGATTTAAATGATTGCATTTCAAGTCTGTTGAAAGATTTCTCGTCATTAAATATTTATCGCGAATCTTTAAATCCTTCCCATTCCACGTACGACTTTAACCTTGAACTTGGCATCTTGACAGTGAAATCCAATAATATTTACCTGTCAACGAGAACTCTTTAGTTACGAATTTACCCGGAGATTGACGCCAGGGGGAAAGGAAATTTAAATTGGAGAGTTGAGAACTAAGTATCTCCGGTTCTTTTTCCGCAAATATGCTCGCCTGTCAGAGATTAATTTTTCGGAGTTATTTTATTAAATGGACGTCTATATGTCAGAGAAAAACGGACATTTTTTACGATCTTGTGAAATGTACTTTAAATTATTGATTAGTCGAGGCGAATAAGTTTATTTAAGCACTGCCAGACGGCTGAAAGAGCGTTTCATCTGCTGGTAGTAGTGTTTCGATTTCAAGATGGTCGCTATTGTGCAAGCTGTTTATCCAACAGGATTTGTGTTTCGAAATAGTTTTTGCATAATTAAAAGTCTGTCTAAAGGTTTTCACGTATTACCGTTGATAATACTGATAACTAATTACAAATGCTTTTAAAGGGACTGCATTTGAGTACAGAAATAATCCGTTTCTAATTTAGAATCGGATCCAACTTTTTCTACACATTGTCATCTGTAACATGGAAATACGCTCTTGCAAATGTTGTTAAGTTTACTTACATTAACGTCCCGTTTTTAAGCAATGCGCATGCCATTTTGCGATGGATCTCGTCATTTTGAACTGTGGACAATGACGGGAACAACACTTGAACGTGAAATTGATGACAAGGAACGACACTTGAGTCGATACCCACTTTCCAAACTCCCTCGCCACACCAGAGGGAAAAAGTTTGGCCATTGACGTCAGATTTAACTTGCAGTAGGCTCACATATCCGACAGATCTTTTGGTAAAATCAGGGTTCAAACCATGAACTCTGCGGTGCAGAATCCGAGAACTTCCCACCAGGCCACAGATGCCCTGTAAATGTTATTAAAATAATTGGATTTCGGTAGTGAAGTAAACTATTTTGAACTGTTGGGGAAGATTTCTACTGAGAACGTTATTTTTTATAGGATTTGTAAAATACCCTCCAGGGTAATTTACAAAAATTCATTGATATGATAACTAGCGCAGACATATATACAAAAAAATAATAGATTAGTGCTAATTTAATTGATTGTATTTAGAAACAGTTAAAGATAAATAAATTCTGAACATTAATTTATTAGAAATTATTAGATTATTAATTGATTCTGCTTATTGCTTGTTATTATTGATTCTCATTATTATTATGACATAAATGATAAGTAATGCATTCTACAAGAGTATAAAGCTATATAAAAATTGAAAATTTTCGTATTGAAAAGTTCGGAAATGACTGTCTTTCCCCGCCTTCCGATTCCTCCTGGTTAAAAGAAATTGAAATGAATATGAATCAACCAAGGTGTTTGAAAACATTTTCTATGAACAAACCGAGTTTCAACCTACTTAGTGTTTTATTAACAACTTTATTATTAAAGGACTATTTTGATGCCGTTCGTTTTCATCACTTCTATTAACGAATTCAAGAGAAATCATTTAAATGTGAAATTTTGACTTATTAGCTTCGGATCTTATTTCTACATATCTGACAAAAAAATGAGTTGTATCAGCTGAATTCTGGAAATGAAGTTATATTCTTCCATTTATTAAAAATTCAAACAGAAGTATGGATGGTAATTTCGCTTTCTTTAGAGAGCCAAAATAAATTTCAGCATTTTTATTGACAGAACATTTTCAATAGGTTTTAAACTTTTCTCTTAAGTAATAATTTTATAAATTAATTTTTAACTCAATTTTATTTCAATTTATATTAATATCTATGAGAAATATCGATCAAAGGGTTACAGCGATAAAGTACTGCATGTTAAATTGGGTGAATGGGATTCAAAAGATGCTCCTGTTAGAGGATTAACTAAGATTTCTCAACTTTTCATTAGATCTGTTTCATGTTAAAATTTAGATTTATTATGCTCGTGAAATGTCTGAAAAATACATCAACCCATCACACTCTTCGAAAGTTCACTTGAAATGAGTTTACTGAGTAGGGCAAAACATTTTATTGAAAGATTTAGGAAAGATTCGTAAATGTAAAGTACTTTTATTTAAAACAGTTTTGAAATAATAAAGAAACAATAAAAATCTTAAATTTCGTTTATTTGTAAAAGTTTTGATGTATAAATTAAGTGATTCAATTGATTTATTTATTTTGAATCTACAAGACGCTTATTGTAGACTGAATTTGCAATTTTGCATTGTGGTCAACTAACAAAGAAGATCTCTGGTGACGAAGCTTCCCCACTACATAAGTGTGAAAATAATATCAGATTTGAAATGCACTGAGGTAGCATGCTCATTGTTTGTGCATCCTGTGGCCCAGTGTATTCTAGTTCAAAATTTGAGAATTTCCTCTGGAAGATTACTATATGCTTCAATTCTTAATATTATTAATCTACGAGGGCTGTGTTTTTTCAGCCTTCGACTGATCATAAAAAAAAGAGTAGAGAACAAAAGGAAATTTTTACCAAAAGTTATGTTCAAACATGGTTACTTTTCGAAATAATCGTCGTGAAGATTCAGGCATTTGTCATATCGGCCCTTTTCGAAGAATGTTGCCTCCAGCGATGTGAGATGGGCCTTAAAATTGCTTTGAATCCCCTTTTTTTCTGGAAACTTTGTCCTACTAGCCAGTTCTTCAATTCAGAAAAGAGATGAAAATCATCCGATGGCTATACGCCGGGCGAACAGACACGTCCATTTAAACCGCTCCAGAAGCTGCTGGGTTACAACAGCACTGTGAGGGTGAGCGTTGTAATGAACGAAGAAAGCTCCAGAAGTCAGAATGGCTCTTCGCAGTCGTCGTAAAGTCTGACAAGAGCAGCTGCATTGATCGTTTTCCGCAAACCAACCTTCTGCTTTAAGAAAGCGGTTAACACTACGCAACTTCCACTTGGAGGGAACATCAATTCCACCATCAGCCATGTTTACGTGCCGACAGCTCAGCTCAAACGGGCCAGCTGGTGTTGGCAGTAGTTCAGGTTAAGGTTAGAGACATGCGCAGTCGCCCACCTCGCATCCCACCTCCTACCACTTATCCGCCTGTTTAGGAGGATAAGTGGTAGGAGATTGAAAAGAACTGCCCTCATATTTAATGACAGAGGCAAACGAAAAATAGAAATTACGATTTATAAAATACTCTGCTTTATCTCAGTGTATTAAAAACATAACTAACTAATATATTGGCGTTAGGACCAAGTGAGAAATAAAAAAAATTCTAGACTTTACAAATTCCTGTGCTCGTGTGTATAATATTATTTGATGACAGGTCGATAAAAATCTGGAATTTGTGTAACAGAACATGCTTTTATAAATGAACTTTGCCGAATATGATGGTTATTTTCTACCTGTGGAGACATTTCGTTTCAAGAAATTGAAATAAGAATCATTCATATAGCCATGGATAGAATGATTGCTGTGAAATGAAGAAGCACTTGAGTTATTAAGCATTTTATGAAAGCAAATTTCGCGTATGTTGGTTTGTCTGCTTAATGACCCTCTACAGAGCTCACCGTCAGACTTAGAGTTCCCAAATGGACCACAGATAGACTTTTGAGATGGTCAATGTGCATCTGGGATCTATTTTTTGAAGTTCCAATAGATTATTAATTAATTAGAAATGTTGAAATTTTTTGGTTATTACTTGGGAAACTATTATTGTGAGAAAATGTTTTTTATTCCATCTTAAAATTCAATAAACTAGTATATTTTTAATAATAACTATGCGATTTTTTAACCTTTTTTTTTAACCTATGCGATTTTTTAGCGATATTTTTTTAATCTAAGTACACTCAAATCAATGAAAATTTTTAAAAAATTAATCTTGAAAGAGCTAATTTTAGCAAATGAGCCAAATTAAAATTAAAAAAATAATTTGTAATGCTACTTTTTATTGCAATGATAAAATTGAAACCCAATTCGTTATTTTGTCAAATCTTTCATACTGTCAAAGCTGTTGTCAAAACAGTTTGTTTTCTTTGAATATTAATTCCGACGCTAAGTTTTGATTTTGTATCACAACATTTCACACATGGTCAGTGATGTATTTTTTCATTTAGTTTTAAATTCTCTGATTTGTTTATATTAAATGGTTAAATTTTGTTCCATATTCCCAGCATTTTTAAATTCTCCACTAGGCATACCATACACCTATTTAATGTCTGTCTTTAATTTCGAGTTCATTGAACGTATAATTTATATTTCTCTTGATAAATTTGCCCAATTTTATCATTTTGGTGAAATATTTCGTCACATTTCTTTCAAATGAACACTTTTTGAAATGTAGCACCGGATCTTTGCTTTGTACTTGCAATTCCGCTTTAGTTTAGCATATTTAAGAATTTGTTTTCTGTTAGACATTATAACAAAGAAGTGACGAATTAAAAAAAAATGCAATTATTTGGTAACTTCTGATGTTAATCCCTTTTTCTAATGGTTCTTTTTTGCTATTATTTTTATTAAGCTTCATTTTCCGTTATTTCTATTTTTCAAAACATGCTACTATTCTTACATATAGAGTTCATTCACCACTAGTGCCACAAACTTGTGGGAAGAGTAGGGGGCACTAAATTCGGAATCACAGACAAATGAAGTGTGGAAAATGTTCTCATCACGTGGTAGAGAGCGTTGTATGGGAACTGAACTGCGCACGTGCAGCCTCAAACCATTTCGTTGTAAATTTTTGGCCTGACGTTGTTGGAGACCGTCTAATAAGACATTACCATATGCCTCCAAGTCTGGGTGGTAGGGAATACTTGATATTTCTACAGCAAGTCCTCCCGCAATTTTGAAAGAATAACACGTTATTCAACCGCTACGACTCTCAGTGTGGTTCCAGTATGATTGAGACCCAACTCATCTCTTCAGTGAAGATTGACAATACTTGAACGCTACATTTTGACAGCATTTGATCATACCTAATAGCTCGGTTCATCGGACTGATAAATCGCCCGACCAATCATCCCTTCAGTTCTTCTGGTGCCATATGAAAGCAAAAGTCCTGTTGAATCTATTGCATACCTTATCGTTCACATTTCTGTAGCTGACGGGGCAGGAGTGGCGTTAGAGTCTCCCCCAACAGTGAGGGGTGGCACTAACTGCTGTACGGGGGGCGGGGTGTAATGAAATTGGTATCAAATTTTCGCCAGATCTTCATTTATATACTAGTTGAATACCCCGTTGCGTGAACGGGGTACAAAAATTTTTTCCGACGGGGAGTGGGGGAACAGCATCCCCGACAGGGGGCCCTGGCGCAACTCATGTGCCGGGGAGGTCCGAGGTACATTAGGAACCTTCGAAAATGTTAGGGATTCCATACAGTGCCCATGTCACACCTGTGCAAGAGCTTGAGACGAAATTTCGATCAACTTATGCAGCATTTTTGCTTTCCTAATATAAATCTCACGATTAAAATGCTTTGTTACACTCACCTGTTGCTGCTTCATTTCTTGTCTTCTCCTGACTTCTCTTCGTCGCAGCTGGTGGCGAAAGAATTTCCGATCCTGTATTGCAACGTGATTCCCAATAGTCTTTCTGCTTCCTACCCCTCAGACAGGTTTGAAGCATTAGTGCTGAATCACCCTGTTGATAAACGCATTTCACCATATCAGGGTACTATTTATGTCTTCTCATCATTCCACTACTAAGCTAACTATACATTTTATTATGAGCTTTGTTATACTTCATTTACTTTGAAAAAAGTGATACATTTTAACTCCAATTTTTATAAATTTCATTCTAGTTATATATGTCCGTTTCAACAATAATTAAAAACGCAGTTTAAATAGCTATGCATCAGTCTTAACAGTTTAATAACTCGGAAAGCCAACATTCCGAGAGCAAAGACTGTTCGCCAAATGCAAACAGTATAGGAATAAATAAACAAGAAAAGAGGGGATTTTATTCTTCTAGAGACTTTTAATTCTCTACATACAGCTCTTCAATCCGAACAAGGTTAATTTTAGACTTGGATATACAGGGATATTTTAAGGAATGCAGTTAGTCAATCTTCGCATATTGCAGATTTTCAAGCCGCAATTATAAAAGTTTAGAATTAGTGAGAATAATTTTATAATGAATCCAAAAAAATTAAATATTTTAACACTGTCTATCAACATTGCAAGTTCATTTAAATACTTACGTGTTTGATTAAAAATCCAATATATATTTTATTTAAAAGCCAAGATCAAAGCCAATGTATATTTGCTATCAAAACTTATTGTATTTCAGACACAAATTTCTATATCAGAATGAGTACAAAAGTAACCAGCCAAGAATAGGCTACGGCTTCACCTTTTATGTCACTAATATTATCTTAATTACAATTAAGGATGGTATTTTATTATTTTTAGCGTCTTCAAGGATACTGACACATATGTGTGCGTTTAGTTTACCGGTTCAAGTGTCCTCGTCGTCATCTGACAGCGGTTCAAAATGACGAGGTCCGTCCCAAAATAGCTCTCGTGTTGATTAAAAAAGACTTAAATATAACTAAACTTAACTTTAGATTCCAAGATCGGCTCTTTAAATAAGATTTCTGAATATTTTCCATTGATCAAATCTCTTTGTTTATTCATTTCAAACTTTTTGAGCCTCTTTCATGGGGCGTATATCAAGTTGATAGCGGCAACAATTTTGTACATTCAAACAAAACTGCATTTAAGAAAGCCACGTACATAAGCCACAAAGCAAAACTTGACTACCGGATACCTTAGTGAAGAAAACTCAAATACAATGCACTATAGAGGAAATCTGGAAAACTGGATACTGCACTGTATTCTTGAACGGTTTCAAACATAAAACAACCAGTTTCGCGCTGTTTTTTCCCTCCAATTATTGTAAACTGCATATCTTTCAGGATATTGTCATGGTGTATCGAATAATATAATTTTATGGGAATTTCAAGACTAATCCATTATTTTCGCAGAAAAAATATCAAAAGGGTTTAGAGAAGATGGCACACAAACAAATCAAAAGGATCTCCCGGAGCCAAAAAACTTTTTGATATGCTAATAGGCCTGGTCTTCTAGATTTATGCATAAATGCAAATAATATCAAATATGACTGAAATGATCATTCTTTTAAAATCTGTCAAGTGGCTTTCTCTTTTTGACAAAACTTGGATGAATAAAACGAAACTGAATTTTATATAGTATTTTAGACTTATAAAAATGATTACATACAAATGGTAAAATCTAGTTGATAATATGCTCAATCTGGTTAGTACCAAATGTAAATACACCCGATAGGTTTGTAATCGACTTGGTCTTGGTTACAGAGTAGATCTCTTTTTTCAAAAGCTAAGTTCGAAATGTTTCATGTTTGCATGTATGTAAGGTTGGAATTTTGTGATCGATTTTTCACTCACTTTTTAATGCACTAGAATTCTGAAATTTTGTATATTTATTGGGTCTTGATGACAATGCAATATTTTAATAATTTTAGAGCTCTCAATTATCAATTTAAAAAAAAAACAATCGTAAAATTGCGTTTGCAGTAGGTAGGTTTCAGTGGAGCCATCTATAGTATTTTTGAGAACTAAAATACTTGACACAGTAATTTAACTTTCTGAACCCGGTTAGATCGAGAATTCCATTGCCTCAAAACCTGGAGTGAATCCTCGCTCACAAAAACAGAATGGAATCGTCACGTTCTTTACAGAAATTCCAGGAGGTCGACACCTACGGTTGCCCGATCAATTGTCAGCAAAGAAAGGAACTACATTTTCCCTAAAAACCAACCCAGGCCCCCGAAACCGCCTGAGGCCGGATTCTGTCGAACGGGCGGTTTGAGGCGGGATAGGGCTCATAGGGTTAAATGTTTCAATAAAAGTAAAAATAAGTATGTTCTATTATAGATCTTTTTAAAGAAATTATTGCTGGAATTAAATAAAGCATATGGTCAATTACGTATATCCTATCAGACCTTTTTCAATAAAATAATTGCTTTAGTTAGTTGATGTATAAAATATTTATAATACTGAATTATAACATAAATTAAAGTCTAAAAACTAGAAAATAATAAATATAAAAAAACTTTAAAAAAACGCTTTTACCAATGCATTAAAAAAGAAAATAATAATTTTTTTAAAAAAAATCTGGAGGTAAAAAAAAATCGTAAAAGCGTGAGGCCCTGAAAATAATAGGAGAAAGATATAAAACCACAATGATTATCATAAGAAATGAAATGTTATTAAACTTTTCATCATATTAAATATATTATAAATGTGATCACAATTCTAATTTACTTACATCTTTTCTACCTGCGCCTCACGCTTTTACGATTTTTGTTTTGACCTTCAGATTTTTTAGAAAACTTATTATTTTCTTTTTTAATCCATTGGTAAAAGCGTTTTTTACAATTTTTTACACAAACACACACACACATATTTTCTTGAGTATATCTGAGATCTACTGTATGTATGTATGTATAGACAACCTCGAAGAAATTCATTCCGGAAAACATTCATCCGTCCTCAGCTGGATATGGTGTGCAAATATGGTGAGAATGGCTGTAGTATAACTTTCGTCCTCATCAATTAATCTGAACTCTTAATTAGAGTAATTGAGACTCGATTCAACAAAACTTGAGTATAAGTGCACCTGGTGAGTAATAAATCTGCAGTCGCAGGATAAACGTTTTTCGTGTGATGCGGAAAGCTGGAGACCCAGAAAACTGGATCCCCTGCCTTGCCTCGGCATCCGGGTCCTCTGAATGACAAACGCTGTAATAGCTCGAGTACTTATAAAATAACATAACACCACTCCATGCCCCTGCAGCTATAAGCTTAAGATGATTTAAGCAGTGTCGCGGGCATGAAGTGGAAGAAAAATCACAACACCCGAGGGAGTGTCCTCTCTTAAAACTTGACAATTCTCTACACCGCTGCCGAATTAAAAACGCAACAAGTTTACAAATGTTTACAGGAGTTATTGCAATAGGAAGGATTGCTATTGTGCTATATAAATTCTAAAAAAAATTTGGTAACACAGAGTAAAATAAAACTTTGAAAAAACACAAAATTACACAGTTAAACATGAAATAACTGGACAATAATAAAAACTAAATGCAATGGAAAAACTATACGAAAAGTTAAAAAAAAGGAAAGGAAAAAGATGAAAAACAAATTAATACAATAATAAAAAAAAAATAAAAAATGTACACAAGAACAGAGAGATGGACCGCACAGAGTTTTAACAAGTTCGATTTTGCAGAAGAATTAGCTGATGGAACTCTATTTGAAGAAGGATAAACACGGTGGATCTTGGAAGAAAGTCCTGAAAGTACGACTAAAGCAGTTCTGAGTTCATTAGGGGATGATGGAATGAAAAGGAGGCGAAGTTGAATGTTGAACTAGTGAAACGAGATCTTCCATCTCCAAAGAAAAGGATGGAGAGATGAGGGAGAGATGAAGACGCAGGATGGACAGTTGAAGTTTGGTTGGTTTTAAATTCCCTCACCGCAGGAGGAAGAGGATGTTCGGTTACAGAAGTTGCAATTTGTGAAAATGTTGAACAAGATTGTGGGAATGGGACGATAGCATTGAGCTCAACTGTGAAGACTATTGAAGGAAAGAAAAAACAATTAATTGGGATCTGGACGGAAAAGACTGGTTTCTCTTTGGAGAAAGTGGAGCAAATTATGGATCTTAGCTCGAGTACTGAGGCCAGAATCCTAGTAGCTATCACCGGTCACGGCCCGACCCCTCCCGTAGGAGGTACATACTATCATTGGAGGAGGGACCCAAACCCCCCATTATCGTACTCCTAAGTGAAGCGAGAACCCGCTTACTTATCCTGCGTACTCTCATACTTGTCATCCACGTACTCATGGTGCCCTCTCTGGGGGAGGGAATATTGGAGAAGAGGTACTAGCTCAGATGTCGTCCTTGACATCTGATCACGGTTTAGTACGATGAAGTCAATCCCAATACAAGCGTCGCGCCACTTGCAAACGAGATGTTAATATAACTAAACTAAATTGAAATCTAACTCCCACAATCCATATTGTATCTTCCAAACGGATATTAACCCGACTGTTACCGTTAAATTAAGAAATAAAACTGGGAGCTGCGACCAGGATCCAGATTTACGACGAGTTCCGGGTTCATTTTTTTCCAAAAGATCAACATATTCTTAGAATAAATGCAACCTGTGCGAAAGCACACCAGAAATATTCTAACTTTCAAACAATATAGAAACTACTAACGCAATTCATCGTATGATTACTGTTCGGAATCGCAAGATTAAAGCAATAACCGTTAGTATACTTTTAATCCAGAAAGCTCATGAAACCAATCAATTCATAGTTTCTTACTTAATGAAAAATATGTCATCTTTCAACGTAAGCACTTGCATTCGGGACATGGTGAGAAAATACATCGAGCTATAAAATAAAGTCAATGCCTTAATGTAGCCATTTTCGCAATTTGCGATAATCACTGCCCTTTCTTTATTACGTCAATCGCAGATAAATAAGTTTGCGTTAATGAAATTTTAGATGCTACCTTTCGGGTAAATGAATTAAGATATGGGATGATAATCGATGTGAGATGCGCCGTCTTTTTAAAAACAACCCTAAAATGCACAGCAGGGTTATTCATTAAGAGCGACCTCATTGCATATTCCATCCATTACAGAAACCTCGGCTGTTCATCTTAATATTTTCTTGGGGCTTACATGAAGAATATTTTTTTAATGAAAAGGATTATCTTGAGGGAAATTGAGAGCCAAGTTATCAAGAGTTTCGCTTAACACGGCTCTATTCATTCGCTTCTAACATGCAATTTTTAGAGCTTTGCAGAATTATACACTCTTCTTCTTTTCTAGAGAAAAAACATTTCAATTAAAAATTCATTTATTTGCAAAAAATTTTTGAATGTGCGTACTTTGATCTACGATTAGTTCACTAAAGAAAACTCTGAACCACCCCTTTGTTTAGCAATTGAAAATGAAACTAATGAATAATTGCATTTTCGCATCAATTATTTCTGTCTCCATAACACACAGTGTAGATATTACGAGCTTTCAGAATGAAAGCTTTTTAGAAAAAGCTTACAATGGACATTTATTTCAGTCGTAGACGAATCGGGATTTGTATATAGCTATAATGCATTTTGTAGAAGAATATCATCAAGACGAGAATCCTATTGAAGATTCACAATTGCATATTTCTTGATTTTTTTTTCTTTTCGGTATCCGCAGACTCTTTCGTTGTTAAAATCAAATATTTTTTTTTATTTGTTCCTTTAATTAATATGGACGGAAACAAGACGACGTATTATCACCTTTTAAAAAATTTTTGATGCTTTTAACGCATTCACTACGTCGAACGTGTCAGATCGCTCTTTGCTGCACGTTTCCCAGAGACGGAGAGCGTTCGGAAGCATTGCTATCTCCTTCTACCATGCTCGGGGAGCGTACCGGGACGCTCACCGTAGCGAATATTTTAAACGTATTAATATCTTCTTCGAAGAACAAAGTATTACCTATATAAGGAGGATCTGTTGAATTCTATTCGAGAGATTTCACAAGTGAAGATATAGAAACACTCAAGTCGGGTATTAATGAGAGTTGATAACCATTTCAGTCAAACACTATGAGAAAATGTATTAGATTTATGGCTGTATAAATGACACAGAAATCACATAAGTTTAGTCGTTCCTTGAAACAGGATAAGTTTGGAGTCTGCTGTAAAAAATATCATGCAAGTTCGGTTAAATTTCAATTGTATACCGTAAAACGGGGTTACTTTGCACCATCATAAAATTTATGCTGAAAATTGAAATAGAAGCCAACTGATTAAGGGTGCGGATTGAGATTTTTTCCTGGTTTGCTGCAACACTGAGTAGTTAGGGTGTCTAAAAAACTTTTTGTTTAAAAACATTGCTCCCCAGGGATTTTCCCATTCCTTTTGGTCCTAACAGAGAGTATATGAAGTTTCAGCCCTCGACGATTAAGGGAAACTTTGCCTGTAAAGCCTTAAAATTTGAAAAAAGCTATAAAAATGTAAATTTTTTCGAAATTTTCTTCAGAAATTTTGTATGGTTACCTATGCTTTAAAACTAGTTTATATATGTTCATATGGACATGTTTACATAGAATATAAACACAAATAAGCATTAACTGTACCCTTAGCCACTTATGATTTGACGAAAAAAGGCATAAAGTGATGAATATTCGCACTAATTCTGGGATATACCATGCATCATAGAAACACCATACGACAGTTACTGTATGTTCACAATAGCAGCTTAAATATTTACTAAAATGTTAAAGAAGGTTATAAAAATGAATGCAGAGATAAGCTAAAATCTACAGTTTTATTTGACAGCTTAACGTGTAACGCGTAACATTAAGATAAAAAGATAAAATACTCACATTAATTAATTGTCCAAATAACTTCAAAAGTTCCAATAACTGTCAAATAATCTCATATTATTGTTTTAAAAACTTTAAATTTCATTCAAAACTGACTTCTTAAAGTAAGGAGTTTTTTCCTACTTTCTTCAACACGTTGAAGTAGATTTTGAGCCCTTTCTTCATTTTTGGTCATCGAGTGACTGAAATTTTTCATTAGTTTTACCCCTCTTTCGGCTGTGTCATTTACTACTTTTAAGTTCTTCTTGATAAGTTTTCATTTCTTTGAAACTTAAATCTTCTTTCCAGGTCTGAAGTTTATTTTTCAACCAGGCTCAATCTTGGTTCAACAAATAGTGAAAAATCAACCTTGACTTCGGTCCAACCAATTGATGTAGTTATGTGGTATGATTTAAAACAGGCAAAACGGGGACATCAGTGGGAAGTGATTTTTCATTAGCTTAAGGATGCTATAATCTTCTTCTTTTCAGAGTCTAACACTTTCATAGAAAATAAAGAAAATGTTACAGCTTCTTCTGTCAAATACCTCAAATGTCTACTGAAAGTTAAAACGGCAGTTCTGGCCACACCAGGGTCGTATTTCTCGTATATGTTCAGGAGCTCCCAAAGCATCAGCTTTTTTACAGGAGCATCTGCAGCTTTTTGGTCATTCAACCAAACCTTAACAAAAATCAAAGCATTGAACAAACATATTTGATACAATTTTCGGTCAAATATGATCATTGTCATATTTGAATTGTTTACTAAAATATATATATCTTTGTCGAGTAAAGAATTGTATACGTATGCATTCACCGGGCTTTTGCCAATAAACTACCGCCGTGGTTCTTGTCTCAACACTATTAGAAAATCTAGGCACATTCTCTGTAGTCAATGACTGCAAAGAAAATGCTAAACGTGTCTTAGTCAATGACTACAGAGGCCAAAGTTGTGGTTGATTTTTCACTTGTTGAACTAAGATGGTGACTGGTTGAAAAATGGTCTTCAAGCCTGGTAAGAAGATATCCGGTTAAAAGAAATGAAAACTTTTATCAAGAACTTGGAAAGTAGTAAATGATAAAGACGAACGAGGTGTAAAACTAATGGAAGATTTCAGTCAATCGATAACCAAAAATGAAGAACAAACTCAAACTCAAAATCTACTTCAGTCTGTTGAAGAAAATAGGAAAAAAAACCTCTCCTTTCTTTAAGAAGTCAGTTTTGAATAAAATTTAAAATAATTAAAGTGATGACATGAGATTATTGTCAGTTATTGGAATTTTTGTGTGTGTACAAATTATTTGGACAATTAATTACTGTGAGTATTTTATCTTTTTTATCTTAATGCTACGTTTTAAACTGTCAAATAGAATTCTAGTTTTTAACTTATCATTGCAATCATTTTTATATCCTTCTTTAACATTTTAGTAAATATTTAAGCTATTATTGTGAATATACAGCAAGAATCGTGTTATATATAAGTATCGTGTATGGTATAACCCAGAATTAGTGCAAATATTCATCATTGTATGCTTTTTTCGTCAAGTCATAAGTTTCTAAGGGTACAGTTAATACTTCTCTTATTTGTGTTTATATTCTAAGTAAACATGCCCATGGAAACATATATAACCCAGTTTTAATCAATGGTAACCTTATAAAATTTCTAAAAAAACAACTTACAGTTTTGTAACTTTTTCAAATTTTAGGGCTTTACAGGCTGAAACTTTATATGCTCTCTATTAGGACCAAAAAGAGTGGGAAAATCCCTGGGGAGCAATGTTTTTTTTAAACTTTTTTGAGCCTTAACACCTTACTGACAAGTGTATTTCATTCTTAAGCGTATATAACAATCATTAAGGAGGTTACAGAAGGAAGAAAACATTGAGGCAGTTTTTCAGCGAAAATTCTAGTTCTGAAAAATTTTTCTCTGGTGTAGAAAGTACATTTCTGAAGGCAAGTGCATTTAAGTGTGAAAGATAATAAACCTAGTTTTCATTGTGTTGCTTTGAATACCAATTAATCAATTATATTTTTTAGTTAAGCTACAATTAATTTTTTTTCTGACATGCGGTAACGTTGCACCGAAAAATAGTGTTTCTTTGCACCATGGAAATTTGCTGTACAAAGTAACTCCAATTGGTTTTTTAGTTCCTTTTGTGTTAAATAATAAGAAGAAAAAACTTTGCTTTTACTTCAGATATGCTCAGGGTGTATAAAAGGAAGTTTGGGGCTTGTAAGTATATGGAATTCTCTCCAGAGACCCTAGAAACCTGCTTTAATGCTATTTCACAAGATTAGTGAACTCTTGCAGAAGTAGAAGCTTTTTTCGGCACTCCAAGCGAACAGTTTGTTACAAAAGAAAGCTACTTCATCTAACGAAACTTGGAGATCACCTGGCCTTCTCTAAAGAGAAGGAAAAGACCGTTACAATTTGTATAGTCTAGTTTAGTTACTTTGGTTTTCCTGTCAGTAATGCAGACCGAAAAATGATAATAAAAGCTTATCTTACTAAGAAAGTGTGGTAATTGAGAAATATATTAAAAAAAACACCCGGCAATAACTGAATAAAAGGATCTCTAAAACGCCATCCTGATTTGACCGAATACAATGTCATAAAATTGTTTATTATAACCAGATATTTATAAATTTTTTCTTTTATATTTCTATCCAGGCTTTCAATAAATATAACTAACATCACAAAAAGTCAGTTTGTTATTGAAATATATTGAAAAAACATAACCAGTGCAGAGAATACCTAAATATGAGACAAATTTGCACCAAAATTTCGAAAATTTATGATTTGTTATTAAGTTATTGTATGATCCAAATTTTGCCACAAAACGTTTCTCTAGTATTCACCCAACAAGGAAAAATCAGAAAAGCCCTTCATTTAGATTAAACATGCAACAAATCTCGAAATGCCTTTTGAAGTCACTAAATCGGTACAAAGTTACGCTGAAGTAGGAATATATTTTCAATATCTAATTGTGTGCAATCATCCTGACCCGATATTATTATAACTACATAGCATCTAATATTCTGAGTAAAAAAGTCTATATAATGCATATTTTAAAATTCTCTCTATGCATTAAAACATTTCAAAAACGCAATAAATTTTCAAAAGATTAACTATATAAATTTAGCATTGGGAATGTAAATTTTCACTTAATATACAAACTGACATAAATTTACAACATTTAATAAGAATGAACAGCATTTGATTCGTTTTAATGTTCGAATGTTTAATTTATTTTCTTTAAGTGCCTTCCTTACTTCCAAGCCAAATCCAAAATATTTTTCTTAATATTAACTGTAAACATGTTTTCCACAGTCAATATGCAAAGGGTTTTGTCTCTGAAGTAAACATATTTTTCTAGACTAGAATAACGGTAAAATGAAAGAAATTCGGAACTCCCCGCGTCTTTATTTGCCCTCTGTCAATAGTTTTACATAAACTATATCGACAGTTCTATATAAATTGTTCTGTATTTCAGATTTTAAATCTTAAATATGTATCACAAGTTTGCAGGTACATCGCACAAGAGCATAGTTACATAAGTTCATGCAATAAGACATGAAAAATTTGGAACAATTAAACTTTTATTCCAGTCGGGTATGTATGAAGTTACAAATTTAGTACTACATCACATTTTCCTTTAGATAACACTGGATATTAACATGAATTATTTCCATTGAAAGTTGATAATTTCTATGAGTTTCTTTCTAGTTTTTTATTTTAATAAAAAGTGTTTCGATCCAAAAAGAAAAAAAAATTCTGCAATTCTCTCAGAAATATGGTAACTAGTAAAATAATTCTTAGTTTACTAAAAAGTGTTTCGATCCAAAACGAAAAAATTCTCTCTGAAATATGCTAACTATTAAAATAATGATGAATAATTCAAAGTATTCCTGTCTGGTATTTTTTTACATCAGCTGAAGACTATAAAATTAACACGAATGTTTCATTAATGAAGCATCGCCATATCATAATAATTAATATGATATAACAATGAACAATTATTTAACCCTTTCAACCCCAAGAATTTATTATTCGTTCTAAAATTCTGAAATTTGATAAATGTACTCATTTTGGGACTAAGATGAAGAATCAAAAAGAAAAAAAAATATTTAAATTTTTTAAATTAAAATTCAAAGTGGTTCCAATTAGAGTCATGATATTTCAGGGCAAATTAAATCCCAAATTTTAAAATAAATATTTAGCAGAAACAGCTCAAATAAAATATTTTAACATATTTAAAAATAATAAGAATGAAATTGTACCTATAATTCCATTTAAATTTTGTTAAAATTGATTTTTATCTTCACATCTTTTGCTGAATGAAGTGAAGTTTAAAAAGGCAATTTTTCAATAGATAAAATCCATAGTACAGTCATATATTGTTAAGAATAAAAAATATATTTGAAAAGATGAAAATGCGAAGAATTTAATGATGCCCATTTCGTATCAGAGGCAGGTATAGATGTCAAACCAAAAAATAATGAATATGATGATTCCAAATGGCATTATTGGGACTGAAAGGATTAAAGACCATTTAAAGAATTTTGCCGAATAATTATTATGATATAAACTGTGATTGCATTCAAATTTTCTATTATTGTTAAAGAGAGTTTAACAAATTCTGATGTCAGATTTCTTGCAAATACAAATGAATTACAATGTTTTTATATATTTTTATATATTTGTTTTTATTTTAAATATTTTTTTTATTTCCTTTTTGTTCAAAGTTTCTGAAAAAATCACCTTGGTTATTCGAATTTTAATTTTGAAAAGTATTGCTACGGCTGCACAGAATAAAAAGTGTCGGAAACAGATAATGTTTTAAAAATTCCAAATGTAATCTAACTTAATGTGCAGGGTCATAAATTATTGGACCCATTCCAAAAATTAATTAAAAACTCAACAATGTTAGAACCTGCGTTTTACCTTTTAAATCAGATAGCAAATAATTTTTTTTAGATAGGTGGCGTATCATTACGGCTTTCTAAATTTGCTACAGCGAGAGATTTCCATACGCAATGGCTACCGATCAGAAGAATCCGATGCGCGTTTTCTGATTTCCTTTTTTAGTTTTTCTGCACATATCTTGAAAACTATTCAGTTTTCGAATCACAATTGATTTAAAAAACTAAAGAGAGTAAAATTCCATAAGAGAGTAACTACAAATACATGCTTTTATTTTTCTTCTAGCTTTAATAGTTTCGCAGATAATGACTCTCAAAAATGGGAGATGTCCAATAATTTACGACCACCTATACCGCTGTAACGGCGCGTTGCCTATCTGAAATTTTTTTTAAAAATGCGCTCTCATTAAAAAAACGTAGTTGTAACATTATTAGTTTTTTTAAAATTAATTTTTGAAATGGGTCCAATAATTTATGACCACCCTGTATTACTGCACGGGATATCCAATTTTTAGATATAGAAAGTTAGAGAATCGTAATAAAACTATCTTCATTAAGATTTATAACTCAACTGCTTGTATAAGCCAAGAACAAAATAATTTTTTTAAGATTTAATTTTAATGAATTATGTGGATTTCATACTAAAGAGTGTTTTCTTTTTCGTCAACAACAACACTTACAGCAACACACAATAAAGAATTTCTTTTTAGAAAGTTTGCAAAAATTTATCTAAATGATACTTAACTAATTTAAACCTTGGAATGGGATCATGGTGACTCCATCTTCAACTCCAAATGAGATCCCGCCGATTCAAGGGAAAGAAAAAACTCATTCCTGTTGGTTATGCTATGAGCCAACTGAGGAGCAGAATCTTTCATCAAGTAGTTTTTTTTAAATTCATATGTGTATAACAGATATCAGTTAGAAGTGAAATTGAACCAGAGAAAAACGTCCAGCCCCTGAAAGATCGTTTACAGTTTTTGCTAACGAATTGTCTGAAACGATAAAGAGGTGAAACAGGAATGTCACATTTGGCAATTTTCCCTTCATGAGCGATCTAGAGTATTCCTCTCATGTTGCAGCTTTCAGATGCTGGACTATTTATAACTATATTTTTAAATAAAAAATTATTATAAAAATTATTACACCCTTTGGGTAAGCAGAGTCGGCGTGGACAATAAAAATTATTATAAAAAGTATTTTAAATAAATACAAATACAAATTGTTCTTATTCGAATAAAAAAATGCGGGAAGAGCAGAGTCATTAGAGAGAGGTAGTTTACAACCCATATTTGTATAACCGATACCACTTAGGAGTGAAATTGAGTGAGAGCAAAATGTTCAGGCTCTGAAAAATTGCCTACAGTTTTTTTGTTAACGAGTTGACTGAAACTATGAAGAAGTTAAAGAAGATTGTCATGCTTGGCAATATTCCCCTGATGTTGCAGCCTGCAAATGATAGACTATTTATGAATGGAATTTTTTAAACATAAAAAAATAATTAGAAAAAAGAACTATAAAAAGTATTTTAATAAATACAAATTATTCATATTCAAATAAAAAAATGCGTCATTACTTTCAAATGGACTATTCATAGAGCCAGAGCCAAACTGACTCTATGATCTCATTGAAGGGTCACAGCAGGGACGTTTCCTTTCCGTTGAAAACAATCTCTAATCACTGGCTCATATTTTTATAGCAAAATATAACCAGATTATTTCTAATGGAATATTGGCAATATTATCAGAGAAAACAGATACGTACATTTGTTTTTATCTTAAAGTATTCTAAAGAGAATCTAGGTTTTTGAAAAACAAATCAGAGTAGTTCATTCGAGATGAAATTTCAAACTTTTAAAAACATTACTTCGCACATTTACTTCTTTACAAACAAAGAATTTGATTCTTACAAAAAAGAGGTAAGACAAGTCTCCTTCAATGAAAGCCAGTTTCTTTGAAATCTTAAAATGAAATGAGTTGGAGGGGAACTAACCGTCAGAGTGGTGTGTGTAAATATAAGCGGTGTTTCACAAATTAGCCTACATCGAAGTCCTTTTCTGTTCCATGATATCACTTTCAATTGCCATACCCCATCTTCATTTAACTTGAAAGAAAACTGTTGAACAGTCATTTGTGAAATTGGATAAATACAGCAGTCCCCTTATTTTGACTTTGATACTAATAAAACGCGAGTAAGAACAATATTTACTTTAGACACTTTCGAGAAAGGAAAGTATGTATTGACTTTGGGGAAATCCTAGGCATATATTTACTTTGTCTAGATGAGATTCAGGTTGAGTCATTTCTGTATAATGAGCCGTCTTTCTGCCTTAGCTGAGATTTCCCAACTGGCGAATCTCAATTTGGGGCAGACTCTTTTTTATGCTATTCATAACTGGGTAAGTGAAAATCCAAAAATAAAAAAAATTACTGTTATAGTTGGGCTTGCCATGTGTCCCGTCTATACGGGACTGTCACTGTATTTCACTATTCCGTCCCATATTACTATTTGTCCCGCTTTTGACCCATTTTTTTCAGTTTCTAAAAGATGTATATCCAACTAGTTTGTATATCTAAAAGATTATTTAGAGAAAAATAATACCAACCAAAACTGCGAAGCATTTATGAAATTGAGTATGGGAGAGAAATCGCTGAAATTTTTTATAAATGCAAAGTACATTGATCAGATGTCATATCTAATAAAGCTACGCGAATACGTATTTGCCATTCCAGCCCACAATGCAAATGTAGAGAGAATATTTTTCCTAATGTCAACTCAGTGGTCGGACGATAGAAATAGGTTGTTGCATAGGATAAAAAGGATTAACCTTTCATCTTCTTTAATATTCTACATGTTCATTTTATTAGATTGCTTAAATTTTATTGGTTTTTTTTTATCAGAGTGAATTAAACCATTACCTACCCACTTTTTTCATGTTTTATTTATTTAGCATATAAAGGTCCCGTATCAATGTTTGGCAATTATGGTAACCCTAGCTATAGTTTTAAAGCGACTAAAAGTTTTGTATTCATTTTAAAACAAAAACAAAAAACTGCATTAATTTTACTGACGTGGACACTTTAACCCGGAAGGATGCGCTCTACGAAGAGTAACGCGAAGACGCGCAAGGGGGTGTGCGACACCCCAATTCTTATTTCGCTATTTAAGCAAAACTAGCAACATTTTTATGCTATATATGTTCCAAATGATTCCTGCAAACAGTTCTAGTTATACAAGAACAAATTTTTAGACGAGAAAAAAGTAAATAATACATTATATTATTCAGAGCATTGCAGACACATAAGAAAAGTATATTTCTTGCATACATGTATTAAACATTTTTTACAGTAAAGAATCATCAATATAATAATCGTTATACATTTGGATAGAAAAATACTGTTTCAAATTTCCTTAGATGCACAGGAAACCATATTTTTAGAAATCCAAATAAGAATTTTGCTTGGCTTTATCTTTAGATCCAATAAATTCCGAGCGTAATACGTATATACCTTTATTTTTCATAATAGTTTCGACAATTTTAAGCTTTTCCCCCAATATTTTTTTTGAAAAAGCGGATAAGACTTTGACTGATTGCAGTTACATTACGTCCAGAATAATATAACTTTTGCATCAATCTCCTGACATTTTCACTTACACTATTATCCAGTTCAAAATTCTTTTACCGGCAAAAATCTTCATTTTAGAAATATATAATGTTCTTCAATCAACTTGTTTACCCACTAAAACTTAAATAGCGAGGCAACATTATATTTTCCTATCCCTAATACGATCGCTCCAGTGAACAAAGAAACCTGACGCGAGGACGAGCAAGGGAGTGTTTCACACCCCGTATGGTGAATTTCAAAAAAAAAAAAAAAAAAGGATTTTTCTTGAAACACGTTCCTTTGTTGAATGTGACATTAAAGTAGGATAACATGGATTTGACTCATTTCAACTAAAGGGAAGCCTGCATTTTTCACATTTTACGGGGCGTGGGGTGTCGGACACCCCCTTGCGCGTCCTCGCGGGTTAAAGAAGGTATAGTAAAACTTCGATTAACCAGTGCTGTGATGTATATAACAGAAATCTCTTAATACGTATGTATAGTAACGTGATATCACTGCTGGTATGGGAAGAAAATGAAAATAAAATCTTTAAAAGCGAATAATGCATACATGTTGAATTTAGTTTAAAAAAATGATCAATATAAACTTCAATTTAACCTCGACAAATATTCACAAAATTTGAGGAATATAATTCTATCAAGAGTATTAAACACTATATATAATTAACTTATTAACTTATATTAATTAATTTAATTAATAAATAAATTAGTTAATGTAATCAATGATACATAATTAATAGATAAGAGCATGGGACCATCCAAAGCATTGGACAACGGGATTTAAGGGCTTTGAAAGGAAAGAAACTTTTTTTGTAAATAAAGCACGAATATCCATTTAAAAGAACGCGGGTCTCGGGAGGATAAGAGAAGTATTGTAACAGAAATGACGGATTAGATTTTTTTAGACGATGGCGGATAAGAGGAGGATAAGAGTAGTAATGTAACAGAAATGACGGATTAGATTTTTTTAGATGATGACGGATAACAGAAACTGCCTGTTTAACGAGTAACGGTTAATCGTAGCTTTACTGTACTAGAGCATTTTTCCAAGAGAAATGAAGCATTTTTCTGAGATTATTTTTTACAAAATTAGGTAAAATTTATACTGATTATTGTATACAAATATACAAATTTAAGTATAATCTATACCAATTGCTGAAGCTTTGGATTTGTAGAGCATTCATACAAACTCAATCATTTTCATTTTTATTACATACATTTTATTTTTAGAGTCTACAATCAATGCAGACAAACTCCAAAACATTTGCATAGTTTACTAACTTACGACGAAAAGGAGTAAATTAGAATTATAAAAAATGTAATTCTAAATTTTACAAGATATTTTATTATAGTTTTAGTATTTAATATTAACTATCAATCTATTACCTTTAACCCTTTGGCTGCTTATCCATTTCCACGGGTAGGAGGTAAGTATATTTTCTGCTGTATCCCACGATTTTCGCAAGCTATTTTGTTTACTTAGAACTATAACAGTGATTAATCGTATTATACTAATAAAACCTTGCACATAAATAACAAATAGCTTCATTCAAACGTATTTTAACATGCTTGCGAACTTTGCATCTAATTAACGATTATAAAAATTCGGCAGTTAGAGGGTTAAAACATATCCCTATCCCAGAAAGTCGCCATAATATTAATGTATTTGAATGCGAAGTGAAAAAAAATTAAAATTCTATTTAAAGTCTTATTTCAATTAGGAATGCTATATTAAATTAATTTCATATTCATTTTGCTCATTTTTTCTTAGTTAAAAAAATACGGGTAGTTTCAGCAAAACCTCATGCGAATTCAGTTGGATGAGAATGCTCTATTTCCAGGAATTATTTTATTCAGCTGAACAGAATATGAATCAACTCCACCATACTCAGAAGGGCTTGAGATTTCCTTTCCCTGCAATATTTTTAGAAGGCCAATGATGAACATCAATCGATTAATTTGTTACATGTATTTAAACATCTCACCCCCAGTATAATCACAAGAGTTGAGCTTTGATTCACTTCCGCTTACAGCATTTTTACTTGTCCGATGATGAACATGTGCACCAAGTTTCATCAAAATTGCTCCAGCCATCCGGAAGTGACGTTGGAACAAATACATACTCCTCCACACATACACACGCTGAATTTAAATGGATATACATTCCTTGTGAACATAATGTTGTGACATTTTTTTCTAAAATTAGTTATTATTAATATATATATATATAGTAACATGTAGTCTGAACAATCAAAATAAAATAAACAAAACATATAAAAAATGAAATCAAAAACTAAAAATTTATTAATTAAACAAAATTTAAATTTTGAACCTACAAATAAAAGCGTTAAATACATGCAAAGAGCACATGGTAAACTACGAACATATCTATGAACTCTGTTACTCTTACAACTACTGAAAAAGTCAAACCAAAAACTTGCAGTTTTCAACAATAAAATTAGTTGCTCAGATTTGGATGAGCGAATTAGCCAGGTTAAAACGATTTTGCTGTACAAACCATCCCTGTTACTAATTGCTGAAAAAACAGAAAGGGCAATTTACCCTAAAATGAAAGAAGTTATAATGAAAATATCCTTACGCTAACCCTAAAATATATCATCTTTATATGAAAAAAATCTATATTATATCTAAAATATACAAACAATATATTGCACTAAGATTAAAAAAATACAACATTCAATAAAATATCGATTCCTTTTAACTAGGAATTATAATATCAATGTTTTTACCTATCCTCTACATGCGTAGAGCATTTCATTACAAACCGTCACACGGCTTAACAACACTAGATTGCCAACGCTAGATTTTTAACTTTGAGTCAGCTTTAATTAACAAATTATTTCAATTTTAAAAATCAGTATGATAACTATCTTAAAAATCTCAAAATAAGTTAAATTATGTAATCAATCTAAAATCTAATATTTTTATAAAACAAACAATTGGAATATTTAGAATCTGTTATTGTTATGAGGAGTTTTTAAAAATCCTGGAGCCATCTATGTAGTAATGCAAAAATTAGAAATGCACTAACCAATTTGAAAGAAATTACATAATATAGGTAACATATAAAATATACATACCAAAAAGCCAAGAAATACAAATATTATATTAAATAATAAAATGAATGGTTTATTCTATGTGACTTAAATACTTATTATCAATATAAACTCGTAAGAATTTTTTAGGAAATCCATATACTAGTGCATTATTATAAAATTTTTTTGTGTTCCTAATTCTATTATCATTATCTGTGACCAAATTGTTATTTCTAATTATATAATTTTTTAATAAATTCTTGAAGACTGATATGCTTAGATTAATATCCCAAAAAGCAAATTAATTAATTTTAAAATTAAATGCAGTTCTTTTATCAAAGATATCAGTAACAATATTATTATCTATAGTTTTTATATCTAAATCTAGAAATTCTGCAGCCAATTCATTGTTATTAGTTTTTATTATTTTTAAATAGTCAGGATAGAATGTGAATTTCTAGTTTTAGGTCTATTTCTTTATTAAATACTATCAAATCATCTATATATCGAAATAATATACTAGAGCTATTAGTAATGAAATCTTTCTCGTAGTAGTGTAGGTAAACATTTGCCAAACTATTGCTAGCTGGACCTCTTTGAGGTAATCCTTTAATCTGATGGTAAAGCTCATTATCAAAAAGAATATAATTTTCTTTTAATACAAGATTAATAAAAAGTTTTATATTTATTTATGTTTATATCATTTTTTAAACCAAAATCTTTATGAATTTTAACTAGGGTAAATATCAAATCATTAATATCTAGACTATTAAATAAACCCTGGAAGTCCAAAGTTTATACACTAGATATGCCAACTTCTTTATAATTGCATTTACAATCTCAACACTATTATTGACAATAATTGTATATCTTTGCTTATTCAAATTCTCTATAATTGTCTGTATGTATTTTTGTAAGATTTTGCCAGATTTTGTGATATATGTATTGCAGCCATTGGTTACACTTCTAAATTTAAGAGGACTCTTGTGAAATTTTGGAGTTAGAAAAGATATGTGGATAATCTTTTTTAGTATATTGAAATCCTAGTTTTTTAAGAAAGGCTTGAATTCTATTAGTTACTCCTCTATCACATAATTTTGACTCAATATAGTTATCACTGTTAATTATATGCTCATTAAGTATTTTTTGTAATAATATTTACAAATTATACCAAAATTACTGGGCACTTTGTCTATATAGACTATAACAAAGTCTTTTTGGCTCTTGTATTTGTTTTTTTAATATCTTGATACCTAATATAATTATGAGATTTAAAGTTATATTGAAAATGTTGAAAATGATCATATAAATTTTTTTGTTTATATTCATTAAATGCCTCTAATGGCAGACTATATATATATATATATATATATAAAGTATAATTCGTATAAAGGAAACGCAGTTAAAGCAAAATGACGATTCGTCAGGGGATGAAATCAATGTGAGCTGCTAAAAAGATAAATAGTTTGACATTTTCTTGCAATCAGTGACGCCGTAAGGCTCGATCCACTGATTTTAATCCATAATGTCAAACCAAAAGGCAAAGAGAGAAGTTTTGATACTTAAAAACAAAAGTAAGATGTGACAAAAAGCTAGAGCAAAATAAGAATAAATTTTTTTACGTATCAAAATGTCGGAAGCTGAAGTGACAGCGGAGGGCTTATTCTTATTTTGCTCTAGCATTTTGTCACATCTTACTTTTGCTTTTAATTATCAAAACTCCTAACTTTGCCGTTTGGTTTGGATGGAAAGCAGTGTATCGAGACTTACGGCGTCACTGTTTGCAAGAAAATGTCAAACTCTTTATCTTTTCAGCAGTTCACATTGATTTCATCCCCTGACAAATAATCATTGTGCTTTTACTGCGTTTTCATTTTACGAATATAGCTATTCAATTCAATATAACTATTCAAAGATATAAGTTTAAAAAATATCAATTTGTGTACAAATCTTTTAGCTTCTCTTCGACAGAAGCTAAAATTCTGCTCGTTGTAATGCCAATATCTTTCTGAATACTAATGATATTGAACTGAAATTTTTAAATAAGTTGTCCTATATATTTGGCTTTAAAATTGTGAAAGAAAAATTACTCCATGTTTCGCGCATGCGCAGTAAAACATTATTTACTAAAAATGCTCATATTTCCTGTAATATTCAAAATTGTTTTTCCAAACTTTTACAAATGCTTCTCTAGCATATTGTTGTTGTTTCTGTAAGTTCCGTATGATATAAAAGAAAATTCTGTATGTTTTAAGCAAACAACAGGTGGGAAAATTTGAGATTTGGTAAGAAAACCTTTATATTTTTCCAAATATTTGTGCTGAGTTTACGAAAATTCCTGTGAATATTATGCACATTAAACATTACCATTTCGAAAAGTGTCATCTTGTTATCGGTATTCTGTGAAACGTGGTGGGCCAAAAACCTTTTTGTCTTCATCAGTGTGTAGATGGTCCCCTAATTGTTCTCAGGACAGAATCTTCAATGTCAAGTGTGAATTACTGTCTATTCTTTACATGGTCGAAGTATAAAGGCGGTCAGTTAAACCTTTCTGGAGAAATTCTAAAAAATGTGAAAATCTGAAAGTGTCCGGATACTTTTGGACATATAGTGTATATTTATATAACAAAAAAATTCAATAATATTCCATAATACTCTTTCCATAATTTCTTTCAATTTCATTCTTATTCTGATTTTTTGTTTTTGTATGTTGTATGTTTGTGTGTGTATGAGAGAGAGTGTGTAAAAATCCGAAAAGTCATTTTATTGAAATCATGGTATACTTTAAGTATCTGAAGGATTATATTCAAATTTTTGATGATATTTTAAGTTCAATCTAACCCATGACCAATAATAGCAGAACGCAGCGCGCGGAATTGTGCTTTCACCAGTGAACATAAAATCGTAGAACGAGGAAGTTAGAAACAATCTCACAGCTTTTATGCATTTGAAACGGGAAATCCCTTAATTTTTGCTAGTTTAGCAGTTTTACTGGAGTTCGGAAAAAGAAGCTATTGCGCGATAAGTAGAAGTTAATGAAAGTTGACCTTGAATTAAAGTTGGAGTGCTTTTATGTTTAAATTAAGTTTGGTGAAAAAGAATTTATTTTAAAGTCGCGTATATATTTAATTTATGACATATACATAGATAAATTATTATTTACGAAAAGTTTTCAGTAAATATTTCATATCCATTTCAAAGACGAATAGGAGTTCAAATGATCAGTTCAAAGGTTCTGTTGATATCTGGCAGAGTAGAAGATTTATATCTATTTTTTTTGAAAAATCTATTATGCTTGCAATGGTATTTACAGAAGAAAGTAATTATAGGAGGAAGATATTCTCAGCAGTACCAAAGTATTTAGTGGAACGCTGTTCGACAAAATGACGGTCTCTTCCTTATTTCAAACATCACAAACTATTTCTTTGAAGTAAAGATGGAATTGCTTACACACCTGTACTTCGCTTCCTTAATACCTTTGTAGAGTTTCACCCCCTGCATACACGCATTATCTTTAATGCTGTATCGCTGCAATTCTAATGCCTTTTATTCACTATCTCAATACTTCTCGCGGAATGTCTTTTATCTACTTTTCAACACGATCCAATTACAATTCCATCTCGTTATACTGTGGAGATTTACTTCAAACAAAAGTTATAAGCTAAGCAGTCAAGTCATCTGTATTTGATAATCTATTTACTGATGAAGTGCAACTTTATTTGCTGTTATAATGCTTCATTTGGATTTTTTCAGCCTTATTTACGGTTTACATCATTTTTGTGAACTCATATGAATAAATGAAATAAAATTCAAAATGGCATGAAAAAAGAGGAAAACAAATAGCACTTTTGCTTTAGTATCTTTGAAACAAGTTGTATGACAGCTTTATATTTTTACTTATCAACCTGACATAACGATCTTTTCTAAGGACACAGCTTTTACGTTCAACTCGTTGGTATTTTTCTTCGAACATCTAGAGAATAACAGGATGATGTACCATACCGAACAGGATCAAATGATAATGGATGTTATACAATACTGAGAACATTATACAATATCTTACATTATCGTACAATATCTTTACCCTATGAAAGAGAGAGAGTCATACAAACTGTCAGTGCCTTTTTCTAAACGTCTAATTTTAACTAAGATTCGTTTTATCGGTGGACAGTTCTCCATGTTAATGATTGTGTGGTCTTGATGAACTTGGTGATATTAGTTAAGCTTTTATTTTTTTTTCTTAAACTATTCTTCATCAATTTAATCATCTTATTTTAAATCATCAGTTGTTTTATTTATTCTAATGGATATTCTCACAGCAATTAAAATAAAACTGTTTTTGTTTTAGTGTTCATCTGATTTTAAAATGCTTTCATTTGTTCTGATTTTAAATATTTTACTAACTATAATTATTATTTTATCGCATATTGTTAATAGTGATTGAAGAAGCTGGTGTTTCATTTAATCCGAAAAGTATACAACTTTCTTGTTGAAAACTATGATCCGTTATAGACATTTGATCAAATCTCTTCAAATCTATACTTGTAGATCGAAGAATGGAGGACATTGTTTGTTGCCGCTGAGAATGTCCTGAACATACTATTGTAAAAGCTTTCAATAATCACTTAATATTGCAATCAGAACAAAGTTGAATCAAGATTATGAGAACGAAATTAGATATTTACTCTTTCAATCTGAATTTGAAAAGAAGAATGCCTTTCAGACTTTTTTAATTAGTTTGTTGGAAAAGAAACAGAGTAATATCGTTGGCTTGAGTTGATGAAATGGCGGAAATCAGCTATAATAAAGAGAGCACAAAGTTTTTACCTGAATTTGTAATCGAAAATCAGTTTGCAATGGCGAAAGCCTTGAACTTGCAGCTAGAAAATGAACGGTGAAATTGTAGTCGAGAGTCTGTCGATGTAAGTACACGAGTGTTGAAAAATTCATCTTTTGCAGATCCAAACGTAATTCATGCTTCTTGATATTATTTTAACATAAAATATTGATATTGACAAAATAAAGATAAAAATTATGAAACCATGTGACATTTTCTATCAATATCACGATCTCAACCGTCACATTTTCTTAATTTAACTTTAGAGTAAGATCTCTTCGCGCGATTGTATGGGAAGGGAGACATTGAAAGATCTCCAGTTACTGAAATTCCCTATTTTAAACGAAGCTGTTCAGCTTTGCAACTCCATTAACCCTGTTTTCGCTATTATTTCCCTATTAATGTGTCATTTGAACATGCACTCTTACCGATTTTTTAAACGCTTTTACTAAGTTCGAAATGTTTCATGTATGTAAGGTTGGAATTTTGTGATCGATTTTTCACTCACTTCTTAATGCACTAGAGTTCTGAAATTTTGCATATTTATTGGGTCTTCATGACAATGCAATATTTTAATAATTTTAGAGCTCCCAATTATCAATTTAAAGAAAACAATTCGCAAAATTATGTTTGCACTCGGTAGGTTTCAGCGGCGCCATCTATAGAATTTTTCAAGAACTAGAGATCTTCATCGGTGCTAAGGTAATGCTAAGATCAAATATAAACGTTGCAAAAGGACTTGTCAATGACTCAATTGGATACATCACGGATATCACATGGCCACTCTTTAGACGTGAACAAGTGTACGATCAAGATATCCCATCAGTAAAAATAGACTTATGACATAAATTAAGGACTAGAAAATAATAAATATAAAAAATAAACTTTTGATAAAAACGCTTTTACCAATTCATTAAAAAAGAAAAATTAATTTTTCTCAAAAATCTGGAGGTCAAAACACAAATCGTAAAAGCGTGAGGCGCTGAAAACAATAGGAGAAAGATGCAAAACCACAATGATTATCATAAGAAACGAAATGTTATTAAACATTCATCATACAGGGTGTCCAACAAAGGACTGACTCCCTTATTTTAAAATTAAATAACTCGGCAACGGAGATCGATAGAAGAACGAAACCAGTGATATGCTTAGTCTGAAAGCCGTAAAAATCTGATACAAAAGTTTCAAAATTAGTTATAAATGTTGCCGACAGGTGGCGCTGCAGGTTGTAATAGCTATTCAGAATCCGATAAGAAATCTATAAACTGTCCTTGGCAAGCACGAAAAATGCCTAATTTGAATCGATTGTGATGTGATTGCAACGATTACTTGCAAATGACAGTTTATAGCTTTCTTCTCGAAATCTGAACTGTGATTACAACGTACAGCAACATTTATAACTAATTTTGAAACTTTTGTATCAGATTTTTACGGCTTTCAGACTAAGCATATCACTGGTTTCGTTCTTCTATCGATCTCCGTTGCCGAGTTATTTAATTTTAAAACGAGGGAGTCCTTTGTTGGACACCCTGTATAAAATATATTATAAATGTGATTACAATTCTAATTTACTTACAGCTTTTCTACCTGCGCTTCACGGTTTTCCCAATTTTTCTTTTGACCTCCAGATTTTTGAGAAAAAATTATTTCTTTCAGCTCAACTCAAAGCTGCAGGCGATAAACCTTTCCCAGTGCATTTCCAATTGAGTGAATATTTCGTCCTAGAACAATATATTTTCACAGCTAACCTGCAGTTGAAGGATTGATTGAAAATTAGTTTTTAGCTTTAAATCGTGAGTTCATAGAAATTTTACTAAGGAGATACCGGAAAATGTTACAAAAAAAGAATAAATAAACTTTGAAATAATTCCACGAGGCGGAAATTCTGCAGTCCCACTGGGCGAGCTGCCAGACATCAGTCATCAACGTAATTCTGTAAAGACATAAATATGACTTTTTATTTTACAGTAATAAAAATATAAATTATTTAGTTTTAGTTTTAATGAATGAGTATCAAAAAGAAAATAGTGAAATCACAAGAAAATCAGTTTCCTTCTGAACTCAAAATGTAAGTGCTCTGGTGAAAATGAACGCCAAATGGATATTAGCACTATATGATGTTTCTCAGCTTCATTTATATGGATAATCTAAAATCAAGAAAAATTCTCATCATCAACAGCTGCTGCCACTACGACTCCTGAACAAAAATGACCCAAAACATCAATGAATGACTCAAATAATTTTGATTTCCATGAAAGATTTATAAATATAAAAATAAAAGTTGCTGTTAAGAACGATGAAAAATGTCTGCAATTGAAATAATACAAAAATGTTTTACAATATAAAGCAAAAAATAAATAAAATAAAATAAATAAATAATTCTTTTGTTAACTGTCCTATGTTATATATCAATATTTTTTTACTTATTAAGATGATCCATTTGATACTGCATTGTTAAGTGATTCATCTAGGGGGGATATTAACGCATTAAACAGTGTCTTACTATACATTATTAAATGATCATGCCTCATTTTCTTGTGTAGGGGAAACTAGGGATACTTGACTCTACACTCTACGCGATTTTCTCCTATTGTGAAATAATTGGTAATTTGTGTGTGACATTTTTATTTGACCTTTGGTCACATGGTCCTTTGGAAGGATTTTCATTCCAATTTGAAAAGCCATCATAATGGTGTGTAGGTAAATATGTTTTGAGTACCCAAAAGTAAATTCTCACTTTTCATTCCTCAGTTGATACGATGTTTACTATTTAAGATATGATGAATTAAAATATTTTTGAGTTTTAAGCATACTTCTAGCTATAATTTGATATACGATGTTATGCAGTATCTTACTTCTAAGTGGTTTAATTTTTAGTTTATTTAGAAAAAAGTCAAGTTATGGATACTTGACCCTAAAAAGTTAAGGATACTTGAACCTATTAAAAGCGATTGCAGTTACCGCAGCACTTTTTGTGGTTGGGATCAGTTTTCTGGTGCGTGGAGTTTGTTGGAATTATAGCAACTAAAATATAGAGAATAATTATTTAAAAATTGTTTGTTATTAATTATTTTATGAATAAAATTTCTCTTTAATATGATAATTTCAGATAATTGAAATAATTATTTTAGTAAGAATTTTAAAAAGAATTAAATTTTAATTAATCTATTTTTTCCTCGCCTGAGAAAGAAAGATTTAGTTATTTATTTATTAACTTAATAAAAATCTTTTGCTCGAACTATTTGTCATTGTTTGGTTTTATTTAACTTTTCACTATTTCTGTTGAGTTTGTCTTTCTTTCTTGATTTGAGTTTTCTCCTAAAATATATTTTTTTATTCTGTTGCTTTTATTTTTCTTTAAATATTAGAAGAAACGAGTAAGTTTATTAAGCTTCTCAATTTCTTGTTCCACAAATTGATAATAAAGATGTTTTAAATTCAGTAGTTATAACATAATAACTGAATTTTGCGTATATACAAATTATCAAAAGAATTTAAGTACGTTTCCTAAGCATGTATCCCTATCCTTAGCGTTAAATATCCCTAGCTTAGGGTCAAGTATCCCTAAGGTTAGGGATACGTGACCCTACGCGATTTCATGAAATATATTTATTTTATGATTCAATAAGATCTCAATTTAGAATAAGTTTATATCTCATTCTTAAAAACAAATCCCTTTATGATACTAAAAATTCAAGTGTTCGAGTGTAGGGTCAAGTTTCCCCCACAGGCCGAGTCAGTACCATACCGACAGACGTTATGGAAGGGCAGGTACTATAGAGACGAATCGGAAGCACAGCATTGCAGGGTCGAAAACGCCTTCTTCGTGCTGTAGATGACGTTGTATGAGAGCTGGATTGCACGTAGTTCACGAAGAAAACCAGCATTTGAGATTCCGTCACTGAGGTGGTAGGACGGACGAATACACAAGCACGGAAATGGCCTCATAGGTCTTACCTCATGCCTCTACGTCTGGACGGTCCGGCATACGTGGTCTTTCCACAGCAAGTCCAGCCGGAATTGCTAGACGAAGAACGAGATCCTCTGTCGCTGTGCAGCTGCCTCTGGTTCCAGCATGATGGGGTCCCACCCATTTCAGCCTCGACGTCTGGTGACATTTAAACGTAATCTTTCCACAGCTTGGATAGGTCGTGGTCATCTGGTTCGTTGGCCTGATCGATCGCCGGACCTATCATGTCTCGACTTCTGCTACTGGGGTCAAATGAAAGCCAAGGTGTATGGGACTCCAATTGATTCGGATGAAAACCTTGCATCTCGCATATTTGTTGCTGAGATGATGGTCCAATATACTCCCTAACGTTTGCCAGTATGGTACTGACTCACCCTGTATATTCTTAGCTCATTGTCTTGTAAATATATTTTTAGTTTACTGTCTTCTTTCAATGTTATTATTTAGTTGATTGTCGGCTGCCGATAATATTTACTTGTTAAGATTACCTCGTTTAACACTGTATAGTTTTGTGATTCATTTTTCGAATGTATCTGTGGAGTTCAACATGTTCTTAATAAATCATGAAATGATCCCGACTTTCCTACATGCATGGTTGGAGAAACACAGGCTAATTCGTTGCTTCCTGTTTTCTCATGCTCCTTTAGAACAGAGATCTGTCTCTATTTGAAAAATATTTGCAGAGCATGTCTCTTCAAGATCTAGCGTAAAGTAATTAAAAAAGCCACTCTATATTTGAAATACCTCTTTAAATTTTCGTCAACAATCATAGTATGGCATATTATTATTTGTTTACCGTTAATTAATTATTTTTATTAATAATCAACAGGGAGGGACTATAATTAAAGCTTAATAACTTTAATTTCCTCTTTATTTCCGCCATTGAGAAAACACAATTTATTTACACAAATATGGGTGCGGAATGTTTTCCACCCGAGAGAGATTATGAGACTAAATGTTTTCAGAAGCTTTGGTTTAAAGCATTGATCGAATGGAATGTGTGCTTGCACAAAAGTTGGTATTAATATGTCTGGAATACTAAATCACCAATAAAGATGTTAAGATAAATCTGTCGAAAGGTCAGAATTTCTGTTTGTCCAATTTCGCGATTTATAAATGCGGCAATTATCCAAAGAAACGAAAAGTGTTGAACTTCTTTTCTAATAATTATGAACACGAATATAGATACTCCAAAAATATATCCATTCTATCAGATTTAAGAATCCTAATTGAACTGAGGAGATGGATGTTTTTCCTTTACAAATTTTGGTTAATGTGGAGTTTACGGTACCCACTTACTTCGTTCCTCTTAGGATTCCCAACTCTTTGCCACCAAGAACGGAGTTGAGAGAACATTTATTTTGGTTGCGCAATAATATTTTTAACGAGTGACATGCGCGCATGCGCGAAATTAATCTTTTCATTGGTGTTTTGCACATCACGCCATATTGCGCCTCGTTTCGATTGGACTACTTTGTTCATCTCTTCGATGTGATTGGTCGATTATTTCGAATTTGAATGAAACTTTGTTTGGAATTCTTCGATTTGAATATCGGTTCAGTACTGTGTATTTTATTCTGTGTGTTTCGGTTCTCAATGAAAAAGCGAAGCTACTAGTATCCAGCTATGCAGAAAGCGAAGTCGCTGATTCTTTTTTTAACTTAAAAAAATTTGCCCGGTACAGGATTGAAATGTCGCAGGCATTGTGTACAGACATTTTTGTTTTCAGAATTTTTTTAAAAAACTTAGATTCCTAACGTTCAATGAAAATGCGAAGCTACTAGTTTCCTGCTATGATGAAAGCGAAGCCGCTGATGTTTTTTTTAAAATACATTTGCCCGATACACACTTGAAATGCCGCAGGCATTGCGTGCTCAATCTCTCCTTTTCAGGTGACGCATGCGTAAGAGAGCAATAAAAAGCGCATGTCACATCCAAAACAGTATTTGGCGACGGCACATGAAATTGCGCCAAGGAAAAAAGGCGAGAAACAGGTGGGTACCGTAAACTCAATTACCCAAATTTTAAATTTAATAAACTCATTTACCCAAATTTTAAATTTGGTGTACAGAGTGACCACTCGAAACGTGGCCAAATAGCTAATTTCTAAACCGTTAGAGATATGTATATTCATCCAAATGGAAAAATGCTTTAAATGACGTAAAGAATTATATTTTATGTTGTTTGAGTCTGCAAATGTACTGCTGAAAAAAATTATGAAGTCTACATTTTTATGCATTCCACCGGTCCTATTAGTCTTATTGAGTAAAATATTCTTGACACACTAAACAAACGAGTTCCGCTCTTCTGCGATTAAAACTGACCGAGTTATGAAACTTTGAATTTCATTATTTTAAGTCAATCAACGGTCGACTCGAGTAGGCGCCACAAGTTGACTGGCGGAGCTTCCTCGAGGCGGCCATTGAAATGGTCGTGAATTTTTCTTTTGTTTAAAATGTTAGTGTTGCAAGAATATTTTACTAAAAATGACTAATAGGACTGGGGGACTGTATAAGGATTTAAACTTAGTAATTTTTTCATCAATACACTTACGTAATCAAACAACATAAAATATAATTATTTATGCCATTTAAAGCATTTTTCCATTGAAAGATTTTGTCTATTCTAGTTTTCTAACGTATTATTTCTATTTTATTTCCTATTCTAAAGGTTTAGAAATTAACTATTGGACCAAGGTTAGAGTGAATAACCTGTATATTTATGTCTGTAAAGAAAACTTTTATGCATATGATCCGAAATACAATATCTATCTATCCTTATTCACAGCTTCTTCCTCATTTTAAAAATCAAGGATGACTCGTTTATTATTATTATTATTCTCGGTTATACATGAATAAACGAGTATATTTGATAGAATTATTTAGGTAGTAAATGATATTTTACCATACATATTTATAATATTAAAAGTATGCAAGTCATTTTCTGTTTGTTAATGATATTTGGGCATGCAATTTATTTGTTGTTGTTTTTCGGGAATTCCTTAACTAGTTCGACTAAAAACATACTGCAAAATTAAAAAAAATATATATGTTCTGTTTTTAAGATGGAAAAAAATTTTAAAGAAAATTTTGATCTTTCGGAATTTGTTTCATAGGAGTTTACATTTATTTTGCTTTTCAATTTAAAGCAAAGTGATATATAGTCTGACCACGGATTCCGAGACTACCACTTTTGGACGATTTTACACAGGAAAGGTGTGTCAGGTAATGAGTAATATGAGCGTATTTCCGGAGTTCTTTGTTAGATCACGCTCAGTAAAAAGCAAACATCCCCCTTCCATTCTTCACTTTCCCCCTATTTTGATGAAAATAACTCCACCCGACGCATGCGCAAAAGCGCGGAAGGTTTCCGAATCCGTTGCTATACAATATTCGCATGTTTATAGAACCAACTTTCTTCAATAGTTTCCCTTCCATCCATTTTTAAAGTTCAAATAATTAATTTCAGAATTCCTTTGCGATTTGCATTCGCTTATTTTTAAGGATGTTTTAGTTTTGTATTAGCAAATGTATCTTTTCTTAGTTATTATTTTAAATGGACTGCCTTTTCTTATTTATTCGGATACTCCAATTATTTCCCGTCTAGTTGTGGGGCGCGATCTACAGGTGGAGAATCTTACAAAAGTAAGAATACTTTATGAAGAAATTACTTTTCTCGCCATTATTCTGAAATTATTCCGCCGCAAGGGCAATTTCCAACCGTACAGAGATACATTTCATATTTCATTTCTGCCTTTTCTTCGTTGCTTCATTAGTAAATTATTCTTTTCAAAGAAGGAATCAAAAGGAAAAATGAATATCTGTTGCTTTGAATTAACAAAAGGTGGGAGCCGAAAGTGGGAAGAGGTGGATTTTCTTCTTAGCAATTTCGAGCTTAACATATGATAAAATTCACAATTCGCACAACAAAGGTGTTAGCGAGATACATTTGACACGAAGGCACATCCTCAAAAATCTCTGAAGGGATTGATTTTGTTAAAGTAAAATAACGGCCACTATTGCAGCTTTATTATAAGTAAGCTAATATGACGTGATATCGCGCTCTTCTGACGTCATATGACGTCATTTAGTGAAGCAAAAGTTCTCTCAGCCGCCTTTTCCCACGGGTTTGCCTAGATTGACGTAAAACTTCTTCATGACGTCATTAGTTTTAAAGATCTACAATTGAAGATCTATATGAAAAAGCAGCTTCATAGAAAGATATTTGTTACTAACCTGTAAACGTTTATTAACAAAATCCTCGGAATTTTTTTTATCTTAACATTATACGCTTTCGCTTGGCTTCCCAAAACTCCTGAATTTGGACTCAAAATAATTACTTAGAATTAGATTTAAATATTTGATTAAGGTACATAACCGATTTTAAATAACAACTTTTCTTTTCTTCTGAGCGAACAATCCTCCCACATACTTTCTCTTATGTCAAATGTCAAAAGTTTCTTTCAAAAAATCTTAGTGAATAATATGAAAAACGATCTATTTGATATTTAAATCTTAGAACTTAATTGTTATTTGAGCAAAAGCTTGTTATTATCCGTTTCAATTTCACTGAAGTATTATTTGTTTTCAATTACAGTCTGCCTTGAATTTTAAAAATTAATTTGCTTCTATTTAAAACCCCAGATGCTTTTTTTTCGCAGTAGGAATGAAAGCATTCCTTATTGCGATCACCTAATCTTACCGTTGAAGTAAATCCTGATTAAATCATATTTGAAAAGTCAGGTTATTTCTTGACAACTTTAGAAACTAACGATATGATTTGATTTTTTTTAGTAACGTCGCACTTTAAAGCGACACAAATGGAAGTGTGAAATGTCTTTGTGATTTTGAACCAAGGTGAGGTGAAGAGAGCTACTTTTGAATGTACACCAAAATCCCACACCACATGAAGGTTCCCAGTTCAATTGCTGTAATTTTTATCATTCAATTAAATAAATATTTTAATTGTTTATTAGATTTTCACCTAATTTAATTTAATAACTAGACTTAACTTAATGACTAGAATAATCTAATTTATTAACTAGATTTTATTAATAGCAACTGCGTTTTATTAGTTGTCATATTAATTATTTTTTGTATTAGTTTCTTTACTATTATTTGATTATAAAGACCTTTTCAATTCAGTTGTTTTAACTTATATCTAAATTTTGTGCGCATACAAATTATCAAAAGAATTTAAGTACTCTTTGCATGTAAGGTCAAGTATCCTTACCTTTAGGGTCAAGTATCCCAAAAGTTAGCGATACTTGACCCTAAGCGCTTTTCTGAAATATATTTATTTTATGATTAAATTAGATATCAATTTAACATAAGTATATATCATTCTTAGAAACAAATCCTTTTATAATGCTTACAATTCAAATATTCGAGAAATATAAGAAAAAAGTAAAGGTAGGGTCAAATATCCCTAGTTTCCCCTACCGATTTTAAAATATTATAAATTGATTCAGAGTTTCAATGTTTTTGCTAGCTATAATTTTCCTCTTTTATACTATTGTAATATATTAAAATATTCAGTAGAATTTACCCATTAAGTATACAACTTCCTTAAACTGACCACTTGTTTAATCAAAAAAATTAATTCATAAATATGTAGTCACAAGGACCTAGTTCCCTATCTTGTCGGGGTAAGTGGGTATCCCTACCCTTAAATTAAAAAACGGTAAAGAAAATTTATTTTTTAGAATATTTTGGGTGCTCTTGTGGTATTTAACAATATTTGATTGCTGGTTTCGTAGCTAAAAAATAAAAAAAATTAATAATTTTTTTTCTAGTTGTAAGAGAGAGGTACTCTGACCTCTACTTCAGCAGCAGGTTCCGAATATTTAAGATATTTTCAACTGACTTATAATGGGTTAATTATTTAATAGAATATAATCCTTTTTCAGTTATTATGTACACGCGTGTATATACATGTATGTATGACTCTTATATAAAACCAACAGGTGTATGGTCGTTTGGTACTATTGTAATTGGCTTTAAAAGTATTCGCATATCTTCTATATGTTTTATATCGTTTTTATCCTGCATCTTATCCTATTTACACAGCTCGAGCCAGGAGAATCTAAATGCTTTCTTTTTTGTTTTTATTGTATTCTCTTTTTAGTTTCAGTTTTCTTCTTTTCAAATATATCATGAGGTCTCCTTTATTTTTTAAAATCTTTTTTCATCTCTCATTTTTTTCTTCCTTCATGGGCCGCGGTGGCCTAGTGGCAAACTCTGGTCCTTAGGGCTTGAGGGTTCCAGGCTCAGAAACTGATTCCCTTGCCAGCGGCCACCTGAAATGCCTTATATATTCTGAGGGCAACAAGATCTGCCCTAAATGCCAGCAACATCAAGCATCACCTAAACACATTTTGGACTGTCTAGGACTTGACTGGGAAGAAATTTATTCTTCTCCCCTTTCAGTCATTAATTTCATCAAAGTCAACGGATCCCTTGATCTGGTCTGACTCCGTCAGACTCTATTGGAGATTAGCCTAGAAGGAAAATATGATTTTCAGTGCTTCTTTCAGAGTCTGTAACAGAGACAAGTTTTGCATGGAACATGAGACGTTCGTGTACCTCCAAGATACCTCCAAGAAGACGGCTGATAGTAAAATATCGGGCTGTAGGAAGAAAGATTTCATGCTGTGGAGAAGACGATTGACATCAAGAGGCAATGTGAAAAATGAATTAGAAGATCTTAACAATAGAAATTAAAATGCAATAAATGTTAATAGTAGAGATAAAGAAAACAAATGCGAGAAAAAATTGCACAAGAAACAGGAAATATTGGAGTCCGTATTTTAAAAGGAATTGAATATACTTGAAGGCAAATCGGGAATACTTGAAGATGTATTATAAAGAAATTGGAAATACCTAATTAGTGCCGTTATGACAAAATGCATCGTTGTTGATTAGTAAATGAAATTCATTTTGAGATGGTCATACACAAGTGGAGCGAACTGATGAAAGGGGATCGTTTTAATTCTACTCTTTAATGAATGCCTCCGAATAAAAGAAAGTAAAATAATTGATTCTTATAAATGACACTGAAAATTTGTTTTTTCGGAAAACATCAAAGAGACTATAATGAAATTCAATTCTAAGCAACAGGGATGGTGCCAGTGGGGTGTCCGGGGGCCAGAGACCCCCTATCGGGGATGCTGTTCTCCCCTGTCGGGGCAAATTTTTGTACCCCGTTCACGCAACTGGCTATTCAACTAGTATATAAATAAAGATCTAGTGAAAATTTGAGAGGGTCATCACTACATCCCTCCCTTTGCACAACGGGTCGTGTATCCCTGTCGGGGAGCCCCTGCCCCTCCATTTGGGCAGACGGTGCCCCCCGTCGGGCGAATTCCAACGCCACTCCTGCTAAGCAACAATGCGAAATATCTGATTAACTAGCGAAAAATATTGAACGATAAGCCTTTGATACTTCGCATGTGACTCTACAGATGTTAGAGAAAACTCGGCATGATAAATTGTTGCAAAAGTGTTTTGAAACGTGAAAACACAGGAAGCATTGTGGTTTACAGATTGTAAGGATTTGAAAAACAATATGGCTTTCGCGATGTCGGCACCAACACACATTATGAAAAAAGTGCCCCCCCAATTGAATGTAATTTTTGAAAATTATTCTCTAAAAAGGACTAACTTAAAAACTCAAGAACCCTTTTGCTTTAAAAACAGATAATTTTGACCAAAGTCACTAATCTATTAAACACCTAAACGACAACGAATTGCTCTCAATGATATATTTTGGTGAAATCGAAACAGTCATAGTGACAAAATATAACAATGATGTGGATAAGAAAAGTAAGAAAAAGTTCATTTTCTAACTTAATAACAAACAAACTATTTATTTACTCATTTATATTATTGCATAATTTTCATACAAATTAAATAATTAAAATTAGTGTTATGGGACTAGTTTTCTTTACCTTTAATGATATTTGTCTAACTCTTTATTTGGCAGCAAAATAGATACTACATAATCTCGTGGAAAGAGACACATAATTAACCCTCTGTTGGAGGGGCTGGCGTACAGAGTGCGCCAGTGAGTCATTTTTTGCTGTGAATTTTTGACTGTCCCTACCTGAGCCCTCTCCCTCACTCTAACCTAATAGGAACATCCCTCGAGTACAATGCATCTAGTCGATTCGTTCAGTGTGACTTCTATGGCGCAGCTTAGCCAAACCTGGATCTTGTGCCAAAAAACAACAACAAGTCAACCAACCAGTGTGACTTCTACCTTCCAATCTAAGTATTCTTTGAGCTCAAAAACAGTATAATTATAATTGTCTGAATAATTAAATAAAGGTAAGAATATAATGTTCAAAATTAACAAAATCATTTACTCATCTTAGATCATTAAGAAAACGCTGCTTAAAAGTGCTGAAAAACCCCTTTCAGATACATGGTATTCAGCTAATGCTTAGAGAATGAATGTCGAGATGCATTACAGACTATGTGCCCAAGCATGGCGACGAAGACTGAGCGGTAGTCAACACGTTGCGACAGAAGATCGCGAAGAACGATTACCTTTAGCTTCCCCTTATTGCAATAAATATATTTTTCCTCTTCCAATAACGCGAGTTCATTTTTTTCTCTCTTTCTTTGGCTTCTATCCAGCGAAGCGCTCTGCATATAAACATAGTGTGTCAATTTAGTAAAGAGATTTTAAGTCGCAAAATTTCCAGGGAAACTGACGTAAAAAAAGTGTACTTTAATTCAAAATGATTATTTTTTGCGTCGGATCGAAGCCTTTTAATTCCAGGGACAAAAGAAATGATTCTGAAGGTAGCTATATAGCAATAATTTGGAAGCCATTCCAAATACACGGGATAAAGAAGGCTTTCTTCGAATTCTCATTATTTCCTTTGTTTGTTGTATGCAGCGACATATTGCGCGCTATTTAAACATTGTTTAAATTTTGCAATGTATGTTTAAATTTATTATTTTTAAATTTGCTTTATATACTAATTTAACTTATTTGATTATCTTTATGCCGGATAAAGAAGAGCGTTTTCTATGAAATAAACTTACATGAAACATTTTCGAAAGCAGGCGTTTAATTAAAAATTTATGAAGTCTAAATTAACAAAAATCAAAATAAAATCTACTTTAGAACTATAAGTACAGTTCATGTGAAAACTTTAATCCAAGTAAAAAGATTATAGATGAATTCAAAATCATAAGAGAGACAATATATCATTATACTCCCATAAAGTTGAAATTTTAATTAAAAATGTGTAAAAATAACCGTTTAACAGTTTTATTACAAAATTAAAACAACCGTACAAAAAACCCTATTTCTGCCTGTATAAAAACTTAAAGGTAATCAAAATAAGAACAATATAGTTATCCAGAAACAAATATTTAATAATCTAATAGACAAACAACTACAAGATTATTAAATATTTGTTCATAGTTTTGTTTGTGGACCTCAAACATATGAACTTCGTGGAGATGTTTTAGAAGATAAAGGTTTTTGCGTCACTTTAAGACTGGTTATGAAATATTAATCTCAAATAGTGGATTGCAGTTCTGCAGCTGAGGTTTCTTATTTGTTTGACTTTTTTACTAGACTGTAAATAGAAATTTGTTCGACGGCTTGAGTGCACAGAGCAATATCTTTGTTTCCTAGATCCATCTTTCCATATCCAGCAAAGTTTTAGCAGGAAAAAGATGGTCTGAAATAGTGACCTTGTTTGCTTCTTCCGAAAAGAAAACGCAAGAGACATCATGCCGTCAAACGAAAAGCCGTCTCATTTCATAACAGATTCACAACCTAAATGAAAGTTTTGAGAAATTTTTTTCTCGCCCAAATCGTGCTAATATTGCTTTCAGCCATCAGGATTATCCAAGTTTCATTTAATTTCATCACAGAAAGTCATTGGTCTTCCCAAGCCACATTTGCCCTGTAAATTCTTAACCATTTGTTTTGTATATAAATTCAAAAAGTTTAAGCAGCTTTGCCGTATACCGGAAATCCCTAGTTTACTAATAGTACTACGGATGGTTTTCTTACAAGCATTTAATCCACTCGTTCGTCTAATTTCTTTATATGAGTATCTCCCTCACCGGGGGAGGGTCATCACGAGTACGTGGATGAGAAGTCGCTGGATAAGTAAGTGGGTTCTAGCTTTCCTGGTGGGCATAGTAGTGGTGTGGGTTGAGTTACCCCACTCAGATGACAGAACGTACTTCCTTCGGGAGGGGTTGGGCCATGGCCGGTGCAGGTTTTTAGGACACTGATCTCATTATCCGAGCTGATGAGGCGGCCGTTCTTTAATTGACCCCGGATGCTTAGGCAGGGCAGAGTTTAGTTTAGTTATATTAACGTCTCGTTTTGAAGCCACATGAGGATTATTTTGGGACGGACCTCGTAATTTTGAACCTCGGTCAGATGACGTAGATGACACATGAGCTGGCACCCCCTCTCCAAACTTCCGAACCACACCAACGGGAGGACGTTCGGCCCCTACTAGGCAGGACGGAGATAGATCGACTTGTGCGTACATGAGTATCTTCCGACCGATACTAGTTTTAAAATAACTAATAGTGTTGCAGATGGTTTTTTCACAAGCATTTAATCCACTCGTTCATCTAATTTCATTAGATGAGTATTTCCCCCACCGGGAGGGGCATCACGAGTACGTGGATGAGAAGTCGCTGGATAAGTAATTTGGTTCTCGCTTCCCTGGTGGGCACAGAAGTGGTGCGAGTCGAGTTACCCCACTCTGATGACAGAACGTACTTCCTTCTGAAGGGGTTGGGCCATGGTCAGTGCAGGTTATTATGACTCTGTTCTTATTATCCGAGCTGTCGCGGCTGTCGTTCTCCAATTGACCCCGTATGCTTAGGCATAGCGGAGATAGCTCGACTTGTGCTTACATGAGAATCTTTCGATTGGTACTAGTTTTAAAACTCTTCTTTCATCGCTGAGTGTCAAGACTTTTTTTTTCCAAATTCCCAAATGTTTCACCTAAATCCACCTTTACATCAAAAAGATTTTGATAATTCTTTTAGATCTTCACATTTGCATTCCATTAAGCCGGTTACTCCTTCCTTTTGTAAGACAAAAGTTGGAATCTATCTAGTCTATTTGATTTTGGCATTCTTATAGACTTAACAAATAACTCGAAAGAGAACGCAAAAAATGACGTCCTTCAATGACTTTAACCACGTGATAATAAATAATTTTAAGTATAGAGACTTGAAATTTTTGTAGGGGTGACCTTAAAGATTTTACACGAACTGAAATATCGTTTTTAAATAATTCTTTTATTTTTGAAATAAAATGTTCACAGATACATTTTGTTGACTTAGTTTACTAGAATTTAAACCTAATGATGAAATTAAAATTTGTCAATAATCTGAAAAATTGTTGCCCTCCTTAAAGTTTCTACACGCGTTGTATTTACAAATATTCATGCTTTAAAATATCCAAATTTTCCATTTGCTTTGGATATTTTCTTAAAATATTGTAGAAAGTAATAATTTTTTCAAAACACAGACTTTTGACATTCTTTCTAGCAAAAGAAAAAAAAATGTGACAAAACTATTTTCAAATTCGGGGGAAAATTTTCTTTATAAAAGGCATCGATTCGTTTTTTATTGAGTCACATGGAAACGTTCGGGATCCTAAAGAAAAGTAAATATCGAATTTTAAATTGATTTTTAAGTCAAAATTGTTTCTTAAAGACATGTTATATTCATTTTATCGATCTTATATTTGATGATTAAAGAGATCTTATATTGATGATGATTGAAGAGATATTGCATTCACTTTATTTTTTTCTTTCTCATTTTTACTTTAGTGATACCATAAAATGCCTTTATTGACTATTTGCAGCCATCCGTCACTTAAACGCCACTGAATCTACTGATTACCAATCAAAAGCAAATCATAGTAATAAAGTAGGTTCATAGTAATTTTAAAACCTAGTAATAAAGATATGTTAATTTAGAATTTACCACGTGGAGTAGAACTCATTTTGCATGGATAATTATTTTATACTCTTATAAATGTATTAAAAATACATATTTAAAACATATAACTAAACTCTGAATATTTTTTAAAAATTTTAAATTAACTTATTTAACTAGAAGCATTAAAATTTTTTTTTGGCATCAGTGCATTTATTTATTCGATAAGTTGCTTTAAACTGACTGACGCTTTCAATAGTATTGCTGTATAAGGAAGCTTAAAAACAATCAACAGAAAAAATAGAATAAATTTTAAAAAGAATCTTAACTAAAAAATTAAACTAGAACAAAAAAACAACTAAAATTATTATTTTTATTTATAAACAATACAATTTATAGAGGAAAATTTTGAAAAAAATCAGAAAAAAATGAATTAAATGCCGTATAAGGAATTCATATTCAAATTTAAAACATTTTTAGCATTCACTCTCTTGTGCATTTTTTTAAAAATACAGAACTTGTAACAATTATAAGGACAGCAAAAAATTTGAAATTATCTGTAATTTTAAAATCAGAATACAAAGGTTATATTTTAATATTATCATAAAGCTAAAAAGAGATAGAGAGATCTAAAAGAATTATTAAAATCGTTTTTATAAAGTTAAAGATGAGTGTGAGAGAAAAAAAAATCTGGAAACTGTCCAATGACCTTGGCACCAAGAAATGAGGGGAGAGTTTTGAAACTAGCACCTGTCGGAAGTATTAGAATAAAGAAATTATAGGAGTGATAGGTTTAAATATATGCAAGAAAACCATCTGCAATAGAATTACTCTCTCTAGAAGTTTCCAGTACGATGAAAAAAGTTGTGTAAAATCCCCTTTATGCGCCAACGATGTGTTTTTTGTGCGGAGTACACGAGCTCAAGGTGTAAAATCTTCTTTACGCTGCAAAGAGGTGATTTTTTGTACGGAGTACAAGGCTTTCAACCTCCGCTGCATTGTTTGTTTTATTCCACTGGACATAACAGTTTTGATTTGCACCTGAATTAAAAAAAATCTTCTTACTTAACACAAGGTTTAGAATTTGTTAGAGAAGTAATGGCTTGAGACGACAGAGAGCTGAAAGGTTATTTCATCAGATGGGGAAAAATTGGAACTTCGATGCTTCAGATGGTGAGAAGTGTTATTAGCATGATATTGTTACAAACATGGAAAGCCGCTTCCCAGCAATGCAAGTCTTACGGTTGGGAAGAGAGTTTTACAAGGTTAAGCATGGAGTGACCTCAGCGTCTGTTATGGCACTACTGACCTTGGCGACCCTTTTGGCGATTTGGCGACAAACTTGGCGACCTTGGCGACAAATAGATGATTCCCGAAAAAGCAATCCTTTTCTCGATATTTCTACTAGGAAAGGGAATACACGAGAAAACACCATGTGACGTCACGGCCTGTCGGAGAGAATATTTAAGGACGTCGCCTAGAGCAGAGCAGCGTCTTTGATCGACTGGTTACTTAGCTTTGAAGCGTGAACGTCTTCGGAGTTCTATCCGCTGTGTGAGTTAATCAGCTGGTGAGCTGAGCTGTTATTGTCGTTACTAGTTATTTGCTGACTGTTTGTGTTGTTAGATATCAAAGTGCTGAACTGTCATTACCTGTGAATTGTTGTCTATTTACATTGGTAATCTGTGCAAGGACTATTGTTTCCTGTACCTGTGCTACGTGTTTTCCTGCATATTTGTAAATAAACCTTCATCCTCCATTATCCTGCGTGTTGGACTGTTTACATCATACACCACAGAGAGACCTTTTGCAACAATATGGAAAGAGAAGAAATATTTTCTCAAAACTTCAATCAGGAGGTAGGCGTGCTGTGATTATGCTTTTCGTTCAATGGTTGGGGTTTTTTGCAATTGTTTATGAAAAAATGAATTCAGAGAAACAGATAAACAATGTGACTGACATGACATATCGCTTTATAACGTCCATTGGAACAATTTTTATTGAGGTATATTGACTGCTTTCATCCCTTCGGTTTCATAAGATTTAATAATTATCTGTTACACCCTCTCTAGTCATGAATATCTAGCAAAATTCCTGGTTAATTATGATGTCCGTGTCAAAATTAAGTACTACCCTGACCTGGAAAATGACATTTTAATGGAAACAGCTCTATAATTTCTCATTAGATGTTTAACACGTGGTTTCACATTGCTGACAAATTCTTAACGACTCATTTTAATACATTCTTTGAGGTGTTTCAATAACTGTAGATTTTCTTAGACTTAATTTAATAAATAATTGACCAATTGCTTTCAAAATGGCTATATAATAACTTTTAATTATTAAATCACTCTTCCAAGGTGTTTTCAAATGTGAATTTCTTTTTATTTTTTCAATGAATTTTTGAGAAACAAACCCATGCAAAATTTGCTTAGTTTTAAGTTTTAGGGATTCAAAAACTATTTTTCGGAATTTTAATGACAGCAATTTTTATAGATTCTTACTTACTGCTTAGATTAGGAATATGGCATGTTTTTAAATTGTTGAATGCCTTTAATATTATCCTTGCTTTCCAAAATGCATGCTTATTTTTTTATCAGTTGGATGAATTTTTCAGACATTTTATAGTTTAATTAAACAGGCTGCAATGTTCACTGAAAATGTGAAAAATTACCTTAATTACGATTTTTTGAATTTTATTTTTTATAAACATCTTGTCCACAGGCAACCACAAAGTCATCCCTGAAATTTTTTTGATACGTTTATTTTTTATTTGTTTATATTGTCAAAATAAGCTTTTTTGTTTGCATTGCAGAACCAGTTCACATTTCGACCAACTTTTCGAAAAAAAATGCTATCACTGTAGTGACATTTAAAAATGCTTCACAAGCATCAATGGTAAAGTCTAGAAATTGAATTATTTTTCATACATTCTGTCATGCCACTAACCTCCACGTAGCTGTTCCGGCTCTCAACCGAAGGAGGTGAAGTGAAGAGTGGGAGGAACAGTTGCGCGGGAGCGAAATGGTAGACGCCATTAATGGTATTGGGTGTCTGCACAGAGTATGCGCGTTTTTGTAGGAGTTCTCGAGGTGAACTTCGAGTTAGTAATTATGAGTAATATTAAACGTCAATCGTAATTGTACATACGTATATAGTTCCTATTTAATCATATATAGTAGTACTAATAAACTAGTGTGAAAGAAAAAAGTGAATTTATTGAAGGCTGGAGTACACAGTTATTACACATTCTATACGAATGTAAAAAAATTTTAGACAGAAAGTCCACAGTTCTAAAAAATACTTGTTTTATTTCCATTTCTTTACTGTCATCAGTCAGGAATTTCCAAATTTCAATTATAGCAGTTATAAATACTTTAAGATCCCATAATGATCATTATAGATGGACATTAAGAATGTGAGTCTTGGTTAATCAAAGTGCCGAAAAGACAAGACGGCGAATCATCGCCTTCATGTTCTTGAGAAAGACTAGGTAGAATATATTATTTGATTAGGTGGTAGAATCAGACATTCATTGTGTCTAGCGACATCAGATTACCCGAAAAACTGAAATTCAATTGGACATTGTTTAATCCTTGAACAGTTGACCCGTAAGACGATTTAACACATGCTTGTTATTGTAGAATTTTTGCATTCTATCTACGAAACTAATTTTTATGTTGAGAGCTTGGTACTAATTAATCCAACCTATATTTTTAAAAAATTCGGGTTATTTCAAGTAATTTTGAGAATGAAATTGAAATTAGTAATTTAACTAACATAAAACATGCAAAATATGATAGAGACTTAAAAGTAAGCATTTAAAAATGAGAAAAATTAAGTTTCATGGTTCATTATGCTTAGAACATTTTGAAGTTTAATATTAATTTCAATAAATTTTACACATTTCTTTCCAATAAACAAGAAAATTAGCGATTTTTTAACTAACTTCTTGCATATTAAAAATGAAGGAAATTTCTGAGTTTTAACAAAATATTAGGGGAAAAAGCTATTTTTTGCAAAACTTTATCTGACAGAAGTGTTTTTCCTTTTAGAATCTTTTCTGTGAATAAGTGAGAAAGAATTCAGCCTAAAACTGCTTAATTTTATTGCTATTTTTTTGAATGAATATAAAAATAATGTGTAATTGTTTTCCTATTATTAATTTTTATTAATTTTAAACTAATTTTCAGTTTCAGTAAAGAAATTTATTATTAGCTTCTTAAAATTCTTTTCAGTTTCGAATTCTCTTTAAAACGAACCAAATATTTTGCAGCAATATGAATTTCAATGACCTTAGCATATATGTGGAACAGTAGCAAGTATTTTCTGATTGAGGCACGGTGCAATGTTTATCATTTGAATAGAAGCAGACTCTGATAGATGACCTATATCAGCTTAGATATCAGGTGTGTGGATGTATGGGGAACTCCATTTCAACATGAACGTGCTTTAGTCTAGCAAACTATTATCTAAAAATTTCGTGATACGTGATGAGAAAATCATTCACTGAAAAAAAAGAAAGAAACTAGTATTAGTACTAGTATTACTAGACTTGCTGTAAGACACACAGACCGATAGACAGACAAAAGGACGGATATTTCTTCTGTAAATTCCATGACATAAAATTCGTTGGGCACTGAATGCAATGACTGATGCAATCACCAGATGAATCAAGGATTAAAGTTAAGTTTAAGGCACGGAGCCCTTTTCTCCATACTTTGCATTGCCAACTTTTTGACTCCAAGAGGAAAACGGTTTGGCGACGTATTTACATTTGTTTTGGTTGCGCAGTGACGTTCAGATTAGTATCTGCGTTTCGAAGCTTCGTCTTTATTGATCAGCTATGCAGTAATTTAAATTTTATTGGGCGATTTAATAGAATTTGCATAATATTTCGTTTGGAATTTAACAGTTTTAATTTTGACAGTTTAGTTCGTGTATTTTTGACAACTGCGGTGTTTATTATGGCTGCAATTTCTCGAATTTCTTCGACAAGATGCAATTCATTACGAAACGATGTTTCTGGCAAAATTGGAAGCATATCGACTTATTACAAACTTCTGACAGCTAACATTCAATGAAGAAGCGAAGCTATTAGTTACCGGCTTTGCTGAAAGCGAAGCAGCTGATGTTTTTTAAGTTAAAAAAATTTGCCCGGAACCCACTCGCGATGCCGCAGGAATGCCTGCGGGAATTCTCGTTCTTGGAATCTAAAAAAAACCTAGATCCTAACATTCAAAGAAGAAGCGAAGCTACTAGTTAGCGGCTTTGCTGAAAGCGAAGCCGCTGATGTTTTTTTAAGTTAAAAAAATTTGCCCGGTTGGCGTACGCAAGAGAACAATAAAATGTTCACTGATCATCCAAAACAAATGTCCTCACATCGCCAAACCATCTTGCCCTTGGCGACAAAAAGTTGGCGATGCAAAGCGAAGAGGAATGGCTCCGTACCTTAAACTTAACTGTTACCGAATCAAGCTCAAAACATTATCATGCTACAATATTTCGGACGAGAGGTTCGAAATCGGTTTATTTTTCATTAAGAGTTGCGATTGTACTGTCGTTCTCTCATCATAAGATTCTTGCAGGCGGATTTTTTTTCACAACTTACTTACTTCAATATTTTTAGAGAATCTCTGAAGTGTGAAGTTTTTAAACAACGGTGGCCTAGGGGAAGAAAATGTATAAATCTTCTTTCAGGATCCGTTTGCTCTATTGAGTGAATGCCAATTTCCAACATAAAAAGCTGGGTTGTTTTCCCCTCGACTTTCTCGTATACTTCCACAGAATGGTGCGCTTTGTGCTTAGTTTCGTCGTATTGTGAAGATATTAGGCGTGGTGGTAAGGTCTCGGTTTCGGGACTTGAGGGTTCAAGACCAGATTCCATCGAAGAGCCGCCTTGCAAGTGGGTCTGGTGTACGCTAAATCTATTGGGGCCAAATTCAACCCCAAAACCCCCCCAAAATCGGCTGGTGTGGTGCGGAAATTTGAAGAGGGAGTGCCTGCTGAGGTATCGTCCTCGTCATCTGACTACGATTCAAAATGACGATATCTATCCCAAAATAGCCCTCGTCTTGCTGCAAAATGGGATGTTTAAAGCCAAACTAGTGAAGAGAGTTGAATGTGGATTTTGGATTGGTACTTTTTCCTACTGATTGAATCGGTTCATAATTTGACATAAATCTACTCTTATGGTGTAAAGATCAGGTATTATAGTTGTCTCATCCTATATTTTGAAAATAATACATACAGGGAATCCGAACCCTAGGAACCCGAAATTTCGGATAATCCGACCATTTTTTAAAAAATTTTCTGAAAACTTTTCATTAAAAATAAAGGAAAAATAACAATCACGAGTCAGAAACAAAGGTAATGTTTATTCGTAGCTTAAAAGAAACATTTGAATTGGCATTTAAGAATGAATACAGCGCCTTAATTAGTAGAAATAAAATCGGTTATTTTCTTTTGACGTAAGGAGCTAAACTTGCTTGACGATGCGAATTATAGCTAGCTCTATCTCCGTACTCTTTCACAAAGCATCCAAAGTCAATACTTTGCTGTATTTGGTATATCAAGAGTATTTTACCGAATTTCGTCGGATTCGGATAATCTGAACAGAGATCAGCCCCATTTAATTCGGATTACCGAGGTTCCACTGTAATCAGTTCTTCACCCATACTTCTACTGTTAAAAACACTCATATGCCGTAAATATGCTTAGTTGTCGATTTTTAGGATATCAGTCAGGTGTGAGTTGTTTTTCGTCGATGTTAACCCCCCACTGTATGTAACTTTCTTTTTCTTTTTTTTTTTGTTCAATAAAGTTTCTACGCACACTCATCCAAACTTCAAACCGGAGATTTTTATCTCTGGAGTCAGGGGTGTGTCGTAGTGTAAAGTAAAGTTACCTATGAGCATTAACTTGTATACATTTGAATGGCACAATAAACGTTAAAAACTAATTATATGTGCACAGTAGTATTTACAATCTCATCTCATGGGAATGAAATTGATGAGTTTTAATTATAATTGTGCACGCAAAGCAAACATTTCTTTTATATGATTATCTTGTTTCCTGATCTACTAAGCAACATTTTAAGATTTACCTCGCTAGAATGTGTCTTTTTAAATTTAAATAATGAGACTGATTTTTTAAAAAGTTTTCGAATGTCATAGCTTATCGTTTGAAATAGGATTATCTTGTTTTTATGTTAGTAACATTCAGTGTTACGAAACTGCAAAAGATGAGTTCAAAACTAAGATGAATGTCTTCCTTTTATTTTATTTGATCATTATTTTGTTAATCATTTCTCGGATTCCCCGAAATTTCACAATTCATGGCGCAAGATGTTAACGACAGGCACATCCGCTCTAAATAATGCAAATGAACATGCATAATCTACGTTTGTCATGTGACTGTGACGTCATATGAACTGAACCTCTTTAGGCTTATTTCAAGTATTTATAACAAAATAACTTTGAAAATATGAATTAAGCGCCGCGGAATTTTTTTAAAAATTTACTTATTCACTTTTCGTATTATTCCTTTCCATACCACTCTACCAAACTTTAAAAAAATATGACAAAATAAAGAAGATTAAAAATCATTCAGCAAACTGTCAAAATGCATCGTTGTGATTCCGCGAGCCATCGAACAGCAAGTGAACAGACTTAAAGTGCTTCCCGCTTACTTATCCGGCGGCTTCTCATCCATGCACTCCTGGTGCACCTCGGTGGGATTCATATTGAGATAACCACAAGAGATTTATCCCCACCCTGGCTAAGCATCCGGGGTTTAATAGAATGCAGGTCGAGGTCGTCACGACAGCAACAGGGCACTCAGAGTGGAGCCTTAATAGCCACCACCATACACGGCCCAAACCCTTTCGAAGGAGTTAACTCAACCATACGCCATTTATGCACCCACTAGGGAAGCGAGAACCCTACTTACTTACCCGGCGGCTTCTCATCCACGCACTCGGGTTGCTCCCCCAGTGGGATTCCATACTGACACAATCGCAAGCGAGATACCCTGCCCTGCCTTGGCACCGGGGGAATGATAATCGTCACGACAGCAGCCGGAAACTGAGGGTGAAGTCCTGATAGCCATTACCGGCTCCGGCCGAACCCCTCCCGCGGGAGGTTCGTTCCGTCAGTTGAGTGGAAGTAACTCAACCCCACACTAATACTTTGCCCACCAGGGAAGCGGGAACTCGATTATTTGTCCGGCGACTTCTCATCCGCATACTAAGATAACTTCGAAATTGAGCCATGAATGGCAGCCGCTGAAAAAGCTTCGAATACTGAGACTGGAGTCCTAGTAGCCAATCGCTTGGCCACGTCCCGACCCTCCCGTAGGAGGTGCGTACTATTACTGGTGGAGGGACTCAAATCCCCACCATTACTGTACCCCCAGGAGAAGCGAGTTCCTGCTTACTTATACTGCAGCAACTCATATCCATGTACTCGCGGTGCCCCCCTCCCCGGAGTCCATACTGAGATAAGTAGTCACTTTGTTGAGAGACTGCGGTTGCTGGCACGAAATGTGGTTTAATTTTGTTAACTTCAATCAATCATTTAGCAAGCCTGTCTTATTATTTTGTTTTTAGTCAAAATGTTTCTTTCTGAGTTGCAATTAGAACCGTAAGACTGAAGATAAGAAGCAAAATTTTTTTCCCAACAGACGATATTGCTATTCAGTAAGAATCGTTGAATAGTCTTTATTGTGCAGCGAGACGTCTTCAAGAATGGGGTTAATTCAAGAAACACCACAGACATATGACAAACATGATTGTGCATGGCCTCTGAATATGTAATTAAATGAAGTACTATACAACACAGTACGCACATACATAAACACCTTACCATGTGTTTACACCTGTCTCACCCTCTGTTAAACTGTTTTGCACAAACTTGCCGAATAGGAAAAAAAAATGTTACTATTCATCCTTTGAGTGTTATATTGCAAACGCCCGAAAAAGTTTGTTGCCCATAAGCGTATTTTAAGTTTCCACTCCTGAGTTATAAAAATATTGTGAAAATTCGAAGGTTTTAAGCCTACATCCTATTGAGCATTGTGTTCTTTCAGAACTGAATGTTTTCCAACACACATGCTATTACATATTTATTAACAAACTTACATAAAATAAAACACAATCTAAGAAATGATATCTGTAGAATTGACTAAATATATTTTTAAGAAAACCATCAGACTTGCTCTGAAAACGCTGACGAATACGAATGATATTAATGTATATAAAAAAGCTATTCTAAATAAAAAATAAAATAATATTAAATAATACTAAATAAATTAGGCCAAGTTTTAAAAATAATCACATAACCAAAATACATTAGTCGAAATTCTAATATAAGAAAATGGAATTATATTGCAAAACAAAATGCAAAGTAAAAAAAAAAAAGAATTATTACGAATATTAAAAATGTTTTTCTTAGCGTTTACAACTATAAGTAGATTCCAAATTAGAGTTGGTATCGGTCTTTTATGTTTATCAAGTGTACATTCAGTGATGCCTTTCCTAAGAATAAAAAAATACACAAAACTAATAACATTTTGAAGAGGAACATTCTTTTCTTTCAAAAAAATAATTCTACATAACAAGGACTTTTAAATGAATCTACATTTTCTCCGAAAAGAGTTACTTCACTTAAGATTTAAGCTTTTTTGGATGACAGAGTAGAAGTGAATATTTACTCCATAATATTTTCAGAAAATTGTCGAAGCATTCATTAATTCAATTTTCATTGCCAAAAAGTTGCTTTTCCGATCAAAGGAGACTAAAAAAAGAATAAAATTAGAGAATAGAATAAAATCTAAATCTCTAAGTTTGAAAAATAATTTAAAAAATGCGAACTCATTATTTGATTTGACCCTTTATTTACCTCCTATACGATTTTTGAATTCTCATCCAATTATTGTCGTTATTATTTTCATAAAAATAAATTTATTTTGTTTTAAATTCATTACATTTGATATTTTCTCATTACAGGGATGAAATGTTTGATTCCTTTGGAATTCATATTTTATTTCACTTCATATATGGAATCTCATTTTGAGAATGAATCAGAGTTCTGTTTTTCACAATGATAAATTGTTTTAAATTAATACAGGCACTAGTTGCACTTTTTGTATTGTAACACGGGAAGATTGGAAGGTTGAATAGAATAATTTGTCTATTTAACTTTTTATGGATAAAATGTCAGAGACAAGCGCAAAGCTATTGAAATTTTGAAGTTTTTCTACTATGCCAACATACACAACAATATTTAACGACCATATATATATATATAAATATATATATTCACATCATGCAACAATATGCATTAATTAGCATTACCATATAATTTTCCTTAAATTTAGTTTTTATACCAATAGTGTGATTCCTTGTATCTAATTATTGCATTTTATTGCCAAAATATACTTTCTTTTTAAAAATCTGCACAGATCCAAATGATAAAAAGAAAATATTTTGTTCCGAAACCAATCATAATAGATTACAAAATTCTCTTTAAATTTTATAATTGAGTCCCGATTTTCAGGAAGAAAAAAAAAAAAAACGCGAATAAAAATATATCAATTCAATTAAAAAATCGTATAGAATAAGCTTTATAGACAGAGAGAGTGATCTTCGAAATGAAATGCGAGGGAATGTGTTTACATTTGCGAAGCAAACCTAATTCCAAGTGAATTGATTTCTCATCTCCATTACTTATTCAATGAAAAGCTGTAAATTGCGGCCTTTCTATTTTTACATTTGGCGCAGACGCCGGGACTGTCTTTGGCTGGGAAGACTTCTTTGATGTATCTTCCGTACGAAATCCCCGGGAACCGACCAGTACCTGCATCGATTGCGCCACCCCTCCCCCCCCACGCAAACGATTTTTGGGTGGGCCCCGGGAATCCAGTCCGCCTCTTATGGTATTTTTAGTTTGGCAATAGATGGCTTGATGGGGGTTTTATGGAAAGCATTTTTACCGGGGAGTTCGTTTGCATATCGGCTTCAAGAGCTGACGACCCTCTAACCCTGGATACAATCCTC
>BGPR01000045.1:950923-1033116 GCA_013235015.1 Araneus ventricosus | reverse complement strand
CTCTAACCCTGGATACAATCCTCCGTTTCGGACGCCCGGGCATCCAGCTCTGCTCTGGGACATTTGCACAGTCGAGACTTGGTCCGGAGAAAATTTTTTCCTTTCGATAACGAACTGCAGAAAAATGAACGGAAACGATGTAATTAAAAAATATTTAATTTTTTAATCTATAACCGAACGAGATATTTCGTCGCTTAACAAGCAACATCACCTACTTCATTTTTTTGAAATTTCAAAGAGGAAGCTTCAAATAAGTTTTTCGCCACCCTTAACTTATATTTCTGATTTTTTTAAGATCTACTATGAACATAAGACCACATTTTCTAATCAGGAGAGAAAAAAAGTTTTGAAATATGCGTTATTGGTTGAGAAAAACTCATTTGAATCTTCCTCTTTGAAATTTCAAAAAATTAAAAAAAATGAAATTGAAAAAATTGAATTGTTGTTTGTTAAGCGACGATTTATGACAGGATGTTACAACTCAATTAACTTACTTTCGTCCGTGAACCGGACTTATAGGAACCGCTGCATAATTTGCATATTGGTAATGTTGAAATGTGAAACATTTGCTTGCGATAATCCGAGAACTGATCATGTGAATTCAGTATTCAATGACGAGTCAGAATACTTATTTGATAAGAAATTTAAAAATAATTACATATGTCCTTTATATTCTAGCGGGTTTCTATTCCATATTTATAGGGTCTCAATATCAAATGTGATTGTGGTCTTAAATTTTGATGTCGCGAAAGCTCTATAAACGCGCCAGATCCTTCAACATGAAAAAGAAATGACTAATTTAGAATGTGATTTTCATTGGAAGTATTTTAATGAAATTTTGAAAATAAATCTAATGAAAAATTTTAATTATTATTAATTAACGCTTCATTGAATCATTACATTTTTCTACTTATATGTTGTTTACTTCATGTCATGATAAATGATCAAACTAATAGAGCACGCTCCCTCTATTAGTAAAATTTGAGTAGTTGAAATTTTCTGGAAAGATAATTTAAAAAGCGTTGAATTTTAACGAAACATATGAAGAAATCTGATCAATTTTTACATGCACACTCTCCACAAATATCATTTAATAGAATCGATACAAATGTTCACAGGGTGTCTGTGAATTCATGCATCAACAATAGCAACAGCAGTAAAAAAGCAGGGTGACAACACACAATAGATAAACAATATTTGCCTCTCTGCATCCTTCAATAATCGCCACTCATTACTCATACCAACATAAAAATAAATTGTCCTTCATTAAAGTTTGAAATCGCAAATGCATAAGCCCCACAAATGAGGCTCTTAAACAAGCTTCCGTGGACTTCGTTCCCACGCAGGCGAAGGAAGGATTTACGCGCCCTGGTCGAAGATGCTTAACGCTCAGTAACACAGAATCCCTCGAAGAGATCTCCGACGGAGTATTCCATATATCAAGAACTTGTATTTCCTCGGAAGAAATGCAATGGATTCAGATCTGGGGGGAAATGCTATGGTTCCATAAGTACAATCTACCGCGGAGGAACATATTGAAAAGTGTATATCGCCACCCCCCATTGCGGATAAACCACCAAGTAATATTGCTTGGTGAGACGAACAGTCTGAAACGTTTCTAATCCATGGGGTAGATGGTTGCCAGTCAGCGAATCATCCCTTCTTCGGACTCCACGCTCTTTTAATCTCTTATTTCAGGGGTTCCCAGCCTTTATTCCCTCGAGTGCCCCTTGATTAATCTTTATATTTTCGAGTACCCTCTACTGTCATTCCTCCCACCGCCAACCATCCGCCTATGCAAAGAAGTTTTTATTAATATTGTTAAGGGCTTAGGCTAGCTTAAAAGTCAAATGACTCGAATTAATAACATTTACGGGACTTATTTGACATTTTATTGCATTTTTACAATATTATTAGTTTAACACCACAACAAATGAAACCAGTATTGTAATAATTTCGCATTAACTTATAAGGATAGCTAAAAATTACACTCCGTAATAATCAACTACTCAAGTGGGGTAGTTATTAAATAGCAAGTATTAACTTGAGGGAACAAAATTCGGTAATTTTTGAATTCCTTGTGTTTTGTTCTCCCCTCCATTATCAACTTTAATTTCGCATACCCCCAACTAGATTATTTAAAGAACAACCTGGGGTCCGCGTATCCCAGGAATACGCATACCACAGGTAGGGAACCTCTATCTTATTTAGATCCACTTTGGCTATCTATCCAGAAAACTCCCAATTTCGTTTGGAAGAATTGTCACCGAAGCTATTTCGGCAACTGGCCTGTTTTACATATGATATTGTGACAAAATCGTCTTGTAGGTGTACGTGAATGAAGTCCAATAAGCAGGATTACAAAAATAAAGCTCTTTATTTTACAGTTATTCTAAGCAAAGAAACGTAACACATGTATTAAAACAGCACTTGTAAAAATTTGCAACAGAGATTAAAATTAAATCTGAACACAGCGTCCAAAGATTTTCTATTAGCTCACCAGCTTGCTTGAAGATCAAAATCCAACTAACTCTTCTTGGCTTGAGAGCTTGCTTTTATACTTTTTCAACAGGAAGTAACTTCATTACGTAGGGAGTGACGTACTCTCCAGGAAGTTCATGAAGCCAGTAGAAATAGGTTGAAAGTTCGATGTCCTTCTAGAAAATTCCTTTTGTCGACAAAGTCGCCAAAATGGTCGCCAAGATCGTCATATCCAACAGTCTAAGTTAGCGAAAGTATGAGCCAAAGGAAAACAACTCTAAGCTCTCTCCAAGGATAATTGCATTTTTAAACAGAATCTGTCGGAACATTTTTGACTCCTCCTAGCAACGAGTTTGTGAAATAAGCCATTATTTCGAGAGATTTCGAGCCACTCTATTATTCCAATCATAATTATCATGAAATAAAAATCAAAACAAAAAGGTATAATAAGTTGTAAAAAATGGTACACTTCAGAGTTTCAAAAGTTTAATTTAGTTGTACTAACGTTCCCATTTTGAAACAACACGAGGGTTATTTTGGAAAGGGCCTCGTAATTTTGAACCGTGGTCAGATGATGAGGACGACACATGAGCTGGAGCCCCCTCTCCAAGCTGCCGCACCACACCAGCGGGATGGTGTTTGGCCCACGACGTCGTAGTTAATGCACATCAGGCCCACATAAAAGGGATACCTTCAGTGGGATCGAGTTTCGAACCTGGAGCTCTCCGCCCCGAAGCCTTACCATTAGGCCACCGCGATCTCTATAAGCGTCAAAAAGTTTCAAAGTAGTCAAATGTTATTTTCCTATAAAAATAATGACGATTGTTTATCTCCCTGTGTTTTGAGAGAGGAAAAATAAAATTTACTCATTTATTTTCACCATCGTTAACTACTTTTCAAAAGCGGTTTTCGGCAATTTGTAGAAGTTTATTTTCGTATTATGTCCGTAATAACCATAGGAATTTCTGTAGTCATTAGAGGGGGGGGGGCCGCCCAAAAAAAAATGTGATGGCAGCGAAAACCTGTGCTCAAACGTTACAGTAGCGATTTAAAGAAGTTCCTGGTTTAAATTAGTAGCGTTTAGCCAAGAAATTCAATACATGTTTATTGCTTAATAAATCGTGATGGGTTTTTTTTGTCATTGAATAAGATTTTTAACCAAGGTGCGATCAGAAAAAAATTAATCGTTCAAATAATAAAATTATTATCACGGAAAATTAACTTAGTTTATAGAAAAGAAAAGTAACCGTGCATGATAGAATGCGACTCGCGTTTCTGTTCTGCCTTTCTGTACTGTTTCTCTTCTTCAAACTAGGATGACGGTTAAAACAACCGGTTTTTTCACCTCCGGTTTTAACCTGGCGGTTAAAACCGCTCAAAATAACCAGTTTTCGGTTTTTTAATAAAAGAAACAAAGTTCGTAGACAAAATTTTTTATTAATAATAATATACAATAAGTAAATATTAATACAATAATTAATTAATGTAATAAGTAATGATTATAAAGAAGTGATTAATACAATATGTAATAATAATAAATGAGTAATTATTACAATAAGTATTATAGACAAAATTTTTTATTAACATTGTTTTCACAAAAATAATTCATTGTCCAATATTTATCATCTAATCTGCTCATAAAGACTCTTTCAGCAATGTGTTGATCCGTGAGTCGACACCTCTCATCGGAAAGAACATCATTCAATGTAGATACTATTCAATCGGAAGCCATAGAGCTTCCGACTAAAGACAAATATTTTTTGGATACAAAAAAAAGAAGACTTCGTTTGCAGACAAAGTATTGTTAGTATTGCTTTTACAGAAAATCAATCCATTGGCCAATATTTATCTGTTCATAAAGACTCTCAGTAATCCGCCAAACAACAAACGCCTTGAGGAAGCGGTTGTCGGTGATTGGTCTAAGATGATGAAATTCAAAGCTTTATAACTTGGTAAATTTTAGTCTAGTCGAACCTAAAATCGAGACTATCTTCCGACCCGGCTTTTTTACCCGGTTATTGGGTTTTTTAAAAAAACCGATTAAAACCGGGACAAAAAAATAACCGAAAAAACCGGTTAACCGAAACAAGAAAAACGAGTTTTCGGTTTAAACCGGTAGGTTTTTCCCATCCCTACTTCAAACCTTTCTCTAGTTCACAAACAATTGAACTGAATCCAACTTCCTCCAAGAGATGAACGTGCAAATATTTAGCACAGCGTCGAGAGCTTCACTTCGTCGAAGTCATTCAACTACGATCCATTCTTCTTTCACTTGAGCGAAAGAGGCGATAATATTGAAATGATTGCCAATTGAATGCCTGAGAACTTTCAATTTTATCGACGCATAAAAATGAAGTAACTTTGTATTGGAGCCATATTTAATAATGACATAATTCTTCAATTTTCTATTAGACCCGTTAGCGCCAAACTTAATTTAAAGCACAGAATTCGGTAAAATTCTTTTAAATTATGTTAAACACTTCAAGAGTACGATAACTGTGAATTCAAATTTTATTCTTACTTAGCATTCGAGAAAATTACTGTCCTTTAAAACAGACGCCGGGCGCTTGCAGAAGTGTCAGACGAATAGACTTTTCCTACACACTTTCATAAGCTCGTCTACATGCTTTAAACACTTGTTCGACTTGAAATTGTTTGATATTTAAAACAAACAAAAATTGTCATATATCCTTTCCCATTTCCCTTACGGCGTTTTTTGAAAGTAAGTTGACATTGGTCTCTCACTACTTTTCCGTGAACTGCTTCCAGTTTTCAAGCATGCAATGACAATGAATGCATTTCTCCCTTTTATTACTCATTGTTTATCATACTATAAACAATGCAAAAATTTACAATTGCTTTATCAATTACGTATATGAAAATCAACTAATACTTTTTTCCCACGATTTTCAATTGTATGTTTCTGAAAATGCTAATCGTGCTCTTCTCTATCCCACCCATATTCCTATTGTAGTCATTTATAAGATATGGTTGTAAAACTTTATTTTTCCCTTTTCTCCTCTTTCTCTTCCCACCAAAGGACACATCAAATATGTAGATGAGAAGTTGGTGTATAAATAAACAGGTTCTCGCTTCCCTGGCGGGTACTATAATCATATGGGGCTGAATTACCTCCACGCCGATGACGGGTTGTACCTCTTTCTGAGGGGTCGCTTTATGTGCCACCCTTAATGGGGCTATAATGAGCCGGCTTCAGTGCTCAAATTACGACATGCGGCGGTCGGTCTTTCGGTTCACCCCGGATGCTAAGGCAGGGTGGAAATAATTCCTTTGTGACTTTACTTTTATCGCGCCTTGAAACAGATGTCAAAGGTGCACTTTTGTCAAAATTTGGGGCAAAAAGAATAATTTCTTTTTGAATGAATCTACTATTTCTGGGTATCGCATTTTTACAACAGGTAACATAAAATCTTCTGACCAGTAATCAAGTTCATGGGATAAAGTGTGATATTCAAAGACACTGAAAAGATTATGAAAGTTTTAATCCCCTCCACAGTAATCGAGAAATCTATGTTATTGTTCCGTAATTTTTCCGCTTCTGGCAATATGTGGTCAAAGCATACGTGACAAAAACTCTTAAAAAAATTTCGAAAAATAAGAATCCCTTCAAATTAGTTATGGCTTTCTCAAGCTTAAATTTTCATAGATCACCTTAGTTATCAAATTCATATTTTGGACTATTCTCTGCCAGTTGATTCGATTTCAGATTTTAGAGTAGAATAGAAGATCAGGTGCCAATATTAAGTTATCTATGCACTGCATATTTCCAAAACGAGATTTTATACTAAGAGTCCTTTAAATGTGCGGTTGAAATTTAGATTATTCATGAACAAATAAGAGACAAATGAGCAAAAAATACTGATAATTCAGGCACGGTCAAAATCACTTCCCTTTGAAGGACTTCTTATGAGGATTTTCATTGCTCCCTACAAAACATTTAATCAAATGAACCAATGCCAGAAATGTCATAAGGTTTAGTGCGCGTATTACAGTAGAACTTCAAACCTTATGATTTTTGAGCGTACAAGAAAGTTATTTTGCTTTACTCAAGAAAGTTTTGGGAGCCTAAAGAACATATCTGAAAGAATTTCTGCTATAGAAGCTTGTTAAGCGAATCCATTGTCGTTCGATGTTTCATTTATCTTGGAAGACTAAGATTTATATGTACATGTATTTTTTCAGTTTTTTCCCCCCGCATAAAATCGGTTTAAAGTAAACATTTAAGTCGAAACAATTTCAAATAAATTGCTGATAAAGTTCGAATTTTATACATAATTGATTTACGTTTCGATATCTGCGTGTTCATGAATGTTTATTTTGCTAGATTAGCATATAGGTTCTTTTGTTAGATAACATTTCAAGTGCTTTTTAACTCTCTGAACCCGGCCCAGAGTGAGAATTCCATTGCCTCAAAACCTGGAGTGAAATTGCAGCTCACAAAAACAGAATGGAATCGTCACGTTCTTTATAGAAATTCCAGGAGGTCGACACCTATGGTTGCCCAATCAATTGTCAACAAAGAAAGGAACTACATTTTTCCTAAAAAATTCACCCAGGCGCCAGAAACCACCCGAGTCCGACTTCTGTCGAACGGGCGGTTTGAGGCGAGATAGGGCTCACAGGGTTAAGCTACATATCTCGTGAAATAGTTAATATAATTAACTTTCCTTTTTGAAGCAACACGAGGGCTATTTTGGGACGGACCTCGTAATTTTGAACCCCGGTCAGAACGAGGACGACACCTGAGCAGGCACCCCCTCTCCAAATTTCCGCACCACACCAAAGGGACCTCTCATGGAATCTTACTCTCCATATTTTCTCAGTACACCCTTGTGAAGGCGTTTGACTGATTGGATTCCCTCCAATCTTCTGAGAAATGCAATTTCAAACTGCGACTGCCCGACCTCGAGGTGAAGACCGGGCCGCCGAGAACCGAGCCAGGGCCCGGGAAGCAGTACTGGCATGTGCGAATTATGACTGTGATGACTAATCAGCGGAAGGAAGTATTTCTTCCGGTTGCTCTGTCACGTTACGCATTGTACTGTAATTTAGACAATATAATGATAACGCGCGAGTTTTATTCGAAGAAAATAAATAAAAATATATCTCAACTTTCGGACTGGATCCTGGTGGATAAAAATAAAATACTCTTGAAAATAAGAAAAATATGTTTTTCATTCCCCGGGACCCTCTTGGGCTAGGTGATTTTGGCCCCAGTCGCCTCTCGGCAGGCCTGGCCGGAGGCTATATCTTCGTGAGGACGAGGTCAAACTCCTGATCAATTTCATTTTTTCTTAAACATCAATATATATTCCATTACTATTAAATTACTATTATTTAAGTAATTACAACCTTTTCCTTAAAAATACTCTGCTGCCGATTTAAATTAGCTAATACTCACTCCATGTTAACATCCACAACATCCCTTTTTATTCTGTCTGCCAGCTTAGATGTAATAAACCTCAAGAACCAATCCATACCATTGTCTAAAACTTGAACTTTCCTCAAAGAATCATTATTTTGCCCCCCGACAGGTGTCTATTTCATTATGTATATGTCCAAATATTGTAAAATAAAGCTGGAACAAGTATCGCCTTAATTAGTCTTAAAATTATTACAGTCTCGTATTCACTAACAGGGTTTGAAAGAGTATCTTTGGGCGTTTCTGAAATTAATTAACGTATAAAAGAGGTGGGGTTTGTGATCTTCGATTCAAAAACTGCTCTTGTACATTTTAATGCTTAAAATGTTTTTAGACCGGGAAACTTCCAATTTAGTCCATGATTCTGTTTTCAGTAACATCGGAAAAGAGATTCGTGAGGCGTTTCCAAAGCAAATGAACGATCAAAGTATGATTTGTAATCTTTGATATGTGTGTGTGTTGACTTTTAAAAACTAGTTTTAGGTATTGTAACATTTATAACGTAATTTCACTTAAGGAAGCTTGTTTTTTTCATCTAAAATCCAATCAACTTCCAAACTAAGTGCTTATTGACATTTTATTTTTATCGCCCAACTTTAAAATTTTCAGCTAATTAGTCAACTCAGTTTAAAAATTTTATTTATCTTCGCTTTGTACTGCAAATCCGCGATTATTCCACCTTAATGAACGATCAATTTTTTACTGGTAAATATTTGAAGGAACATTAATAAAAAGTTTCCGGTTGTCTAACATTAATCTAATAATTAAGTTTTAGTAATCTCTCTCTGATGAAAGTCAGAGAAAGATTACTAAAACAAAGCAGAGTTTCAGTTTATTTCATATGCTTGTCCTTTCACTTTTTTAAAAATTTAATTTGAAAGTCTTAAAGAAAATTTCTAACTATGGAGAATGATTGAATTTATTTTTAGTTCACGAGTTAATTATGATATTACGAGGGTAAGTCATTAAATGAGTCACAAAAGATAAGAAAAAATAATTTACCATGATAATCACTTGAAAACAATTTTATTTTTGAACATAATCTCCACCAATGTTGATGCACTAATCCCATCGTTTTATTAACGCCCCGATTCCAGCTGCATAAAATTCTTTGGGTTGCTGTCTCATCCGCAGTAGGACTTCGTGTTGAACGTCGTCATCATCTGCAAAGTGCTTGCCTCCACTTGTTGTTAAACAACTTACTTGTTGTTTTAGTAGACCAAACATATGAAAATCGTTTGGGGATAAAACTGGTTGGTCAGGGCTACATCAACCAGACTTAGCCCCAAGTGATTTTCATCTGTTTTGTCTACTAAAACAACGTCTTGGAGGCAAACACTTTGCAGATGATGACGACGTTCAACACGAAGTCCTGCTGTGGATGAGACAGCAACCCAAAGAATTTTACGCAGCTGGAATCGGGGCGTTGATAAAACGATGGGATAAATGCATCAACATTGGTGGAGATTATGTTGAAAAATAAAATTGTTTCCAAGTGATTATCATAGTAAATTATTTTTTCTTATCTTTAGTGACTTACTTAATGAGTTACCCTCGTATTTTAGGTAATTTTATAAAGATATTTTTAATGCATTTATTCAAGTCAAAGATATCAAACAGAAAATTGTTTGATATACTGAAAAGCCTACAAAATTAGGAAAGACCGAAACTGTTTTTAGTAAAAATAAACAAATAAAATAATATAAAAATTTAAAGAAATAAAAGGGGTGAAACACCATCCGTACTTACAAGTTTTTTGAAACATTTTGTTGGAATTATATACGCTAACATCAACTGAAGAAACACAAACACTGAAAGAATTCTGTGATTTATACATTGACCTTTTTTTCACAATGAGACACCAGACGGCAAGCATCTGCCTTACACATAACATCCGAGCTTTATCCGGGAACTGCTCTCTCAAGCGCAACCTTGACAACCTCGCTAACCAGGAGGCTCCTGAAATATTTTTTAAGATCAAATGACAATGAAAAAAAATTGATTATTGCGAAAATTGACAATGTTCCTGTTGAACAACTATAAAGTGAATCAAATAAATGTTCCTGTTTTGGATTCTTAACATCAATTCTTTTGCTTCAAGTTCCATTACCAAAACCACTCCATTATGAAAATTAATTTTCGTGTCTCTTATACAGTTTCATTTATCAAGCCCAAGTTCTGTTGAAAACAGAAAAATTAGTTTTTAATTAAAATTTGATTATAAAGCAACTGAAGATGACTTCCTAATGAAAACTACATACTATTCCAGTTTGGTTCCCTGAAATGAGCTTCAGATTTGATAAAGTTAAATAATTTTAATAGACTGAAGTTCAAATAATCACAACACAAGAATCAACTCAATGAATGCATTTTGTTCTTGTACCATTTCAATGCAATTGTCCTTAAGCATGAAATTGCACATTGAATAAAAAGGATTCAAAAGGAAAGTTATTAATTGACAGTTATTAATTGGCCCCGAGTGAGTATTCCGCATCAGTCTGTTGCCAAAAATACCTACAAACCAAATCGAGCATTGCAAATTATGAATATAAAAACTGTAACTTATATGTAAAAAAACAATTTGAACTTTTTTGAGTCTTACCTGCCTGAAAGCGTAAGAAACGAACATAAAATACTAAAGAAATATTTGTGGAAATGCAAAATTTCGTACAGCTAAAAATCAGTGAAAAAACGGGCATAAGGTGTTAATGGTTAGCGCATGTAAGCTTTTAAAGGAATTGATTTAATAAAATTTGAAAGCAGAAATCCATTTTTATTTTATTCAATGTAAAATGTGTTTCTACAAGAAAATGAAGAACGCAAGAAAAATCAATACTTTCTGCTCTATATCTCATTATCCGGAATGTTTTTATAAAAGAATTATTTTAATCAAATACCAAAACTTTTTCACTGTCTCTTTGTTTTGTTTTCCTTCTGTTTGGTTTTCTGTTTATAATTTGGGAATAAATTCTCGTCATTTCTTCAATATTTTCTCATGAAAAAATGTGTTGCGTCGTAAGCAAATTTACTAACAAACTCTATCCGAGCTGTACACAGATATTGTTCAATATCCATGGTAACCAAAAGGGTTATGTCAAAATACTTTAGATTAATTTTGATATACTTGCAGGTTGTTTCCTTTTGTAAATTTCGATCCTATATGTTAGAATAATGCGAACTATTCAGTTTTCTATGTAAGGCAGTGGCAAATTCAGGGGATAGGTCAATCGGCTGCAGCCCCCCAGAGCGAAATCAAAATTCTTGATTTTATTTAAAATCACTACAACTGTTTGTTCTTAATTTTCATTAAAAAATAATCATAAAATCGTGACAATATTACTTTCTGGCTTGACAGGCTTGAAAATTTTCCTACTTTTCTAGCCATTCCACTTGTTGTACTTGTAGCGTTGGCGCGGTCGAAAACATTTTTTTGGCTAGTTATTTCATTGTATTTTTTATTAAATTATCGAAAGTATTGTATCATAAAGAACACTATGAAAATCATATTCTTATTGTCAGGTGAGGAAAGTCTGTAAAGTTAAAGTGTTTTGGTATACATAAGCCATGAGGTTTGACATTGGTCATTACGATACAAAATTTTTATGACCTCAGCACAACCCCGACCCGAATCCTTGATTCGCCACTGGTGTAAGGTAATGCTAAAATAATTTATTTGTAGCACTGTATTGTTACCTTATAGATAGGTGTTTCAAACAATCAATGAAAAATTAACAACCGATTACCGTAACTGCTCATTTTTTATTTTATATTAAAAGACGGTCTCAAAGAGGATAAAACGGATTTAAGCATCACAGAAAATAACTTGATGGAAGGGGAATAAATTTTTTTCCGTTTGTTTTGTTAGAATGAAACGATGTATAGTAGCTCAATCGAATTTTGAGTGTTTAGTCATGAAGATCTTTGGCTTTATGTGAAGAAAGGCGAGTTTATGTGAAAGATGAACAATTAATGAGAGTGGTAATTACTGAACAAAGAAAACTCTCCGTTGGGATTCATGGTATGGAAATCATGTGTAGGGCATCCTAACACTTTGGAATCCGTTGTCGCTTTCTCAAAGAACTAAAAATTAAGATCAAACCCTTTCTTTTGAAAAATTAATAACGATTTTTGTTGATAGCATATGAGCGATTTGTTTGCAAACTGGCATTGAATTTTTATTATTCTTTCTTGTTAAGATATTGCACTTTCTTGAGATATTGCACTAGATTGTATGATGACATAAAAAATTCAGCAATGCAGAATAGAGGTGAATGTTGTGAATATTATAGATATTAAAACAACAAAAGGAAAGTTTTAATTGTGATAGAGGTAAAAATTCAATAATATTAACAAAAAAAAACGAATGAAAAAGAAAGAGGAGGAAGACAAATCCGATGGATGATTTCATCAGAAGCCTCCATCCATGCAGATTCAAAATTAGAATATGTTTTCTGTCGAGGAAAATGACTTTAAGGTGGAAATTTTAAAATTTTCCTTTGAGCCCTGAACCTATACAGAATATCGAACAATATTGCAACATGTCGGCAGCATTTTGTGTTACTTGCGAACTGTGAATTCAATGAGACTTAAATATTTTCTACAAAACTCTATAAAATACAAGGAAAAAATTGCTCCTGAATCCAAGTTAGAAAAGATCAATAAATACTTTATACTTTACTTACTTTATACTTAAAGAATTACCCCTGAGCCCAAGTTAAGGATCGATAAATATACGTTATTTCTTTCTTCAAAAAAGATTCATTACATGATAGCGACGTGAGCCAAGCTAAAGTGACAGTGGGAAAGTTTTTTCCTTATTTTACGAAGTGCCTTATGGAATAACATCGATACAGAGCATTTACAGCAATAAGTTTTTCTTGTAAAATCGTCCATTATTTTAAGAATATATCTTCTGGACGTTTTTATTTTATTCACTGATGTCTCAAGTTTAACTGCGGGTTATCATTTGTGGAAATGCGCTCATATGAATCATTGCCTGACAACCCTTTCCGGTCTAAAATCGTCCAAAAGTGGTAGTCTCGGAATCCGTTGCTGAACAGAAACTGCAGTTCTCTTGACCCGTGATTACTGATTGAATCTCATTGGTCGAAACAGACATCGTGACCTGGAATGATTTGTTTATGCTTGTGATCAATTGCTAATTGCATGGATGCAACAGCGTAGAAACGCAGAGCAATCAACACTTGTTCGACTGCGGATGGGGCATTATTTAATGTCGATTTGCTCTCTAATTTTCCGTTCATTAGAAGAGTCGAGTCAACGACACTTTCTTTAGTGAGGCAAAACCGTCTTCTAAAATCATAGTCGTCCATTTCAACGAATATGTCTTTTCTTTTTTTAATTTTTTCTTTCTCTTTTCGATTCTAGTTTTTCTAAACAATCCAACTGCTCAATTAAAGAAATTTTTTTTAGTTTATCCATGTTTCTTTTCACGATGAGCGCTTCAACAGCTTGATCTGAATCGTCAAATTTGTAAACTAACAAAACTCGTTTACTGCTCATGTGCAGTTAAATCTAACTTAGCTTTGAGCCTACTGCTCATACGCAGTTAAATCTAACCTAGCTTACAGCCAGGTTGAAGTTCCGTAACTCGAACTGGGGGTTAGTGGAATGAACCTGAGGTCAATTTACGATTAAATGAATTTTCAACTCTGATTGCCCGTTATACCGCCAGTCAACTTAAACCGACGGTCAGAGTTGACGGTGATTACGGCCGTAAGACAACTTACCGCAGTCTAACACTGATTACTGTAGTTTCCATAAATTATGAAAAGAAAAAAAAAGCACCAAATTTTCCATAAAAAAACGCAAAACGCACACGAAATTCCACTGTTTTGTTAAATCAAATGTAAATAAACGGATATATCCAAAACTACAATGGGTCTTCTGTAAATAGCATAAAAAGTGTGCAGCACAGTAAGCGTGACATATAAAATACCTCTATCGCTAGCGCACTGCAACTGGTACGTGAGTTAAAAGAAATACAGAAACTTTTACATAACCAACTCAATAGAAATTATGCTTATTATTAGGATAATTGTAGTTCTTCAGGATGCATCAACGAAACTGTTATTGTTTTTAGAAATCTGACTGGCTTTAGTTAAATTAAAGAAGAAAAGATAGCTTTTAACTGCTATGTTTTCCAAATTGATATTTTAAAAATAAAAGAGTGTTCCTTTCACACATCTCTAGCAAAAGAAATTCTAAGCCAATGTCATTTTATCTTCTAACCACATCTTCTTTCAAAATATTCTACTTCCGACATATATATCAGTACATTTTTCTTGCCTTTAAGAAATGAAAGAAATTCCATATTTCATGTCTGTATTTTACAAAGAGTAGCATGAAAAACTATTTCTTAAAAGCATCCCTTTGCTTCGCAAAGAATCCGGCACCCAATTTCATTTGAACGTGTCGAAAAATTCGTTGAAAAGCGGAAATAGGTTTCACTTCATTTGGATGGGAATCCTGATTCAGCACAACTAAATCATACAGAAACCGACTCTGCAGTCGTATTTCTGCCATTAATTCACTTCAGTAATATCGAGCAACTGTTGATAAAACACAATTTCCAATGCATGTTCAAAGAATTCAGCAGTAGAGAGAAAAAAATGCAGGTTATGGAAAGCACTTATTTTGTGCGAGAGAGAGAGATCCGCTTCGTATACTGTTCTTTTGGAGCTTCGCGGAAACAGCCTTTTGACTCCATCTATAGAAACCTTTAAGCACCTTCAAAAAATTAAATAAAATTTATCTCAAAGAAATGAGTGCCAAAACCTTTGAGATTTTCTTTTTCCACCTTCTGCATAGTATTTTCGGAGAAAGATCGAAGTTCAATACTAATATTTTACTTTTCAAGGAATTTAACTTACGAAACCCCACGCAGTTGGAACCGATGAATAAAATTCGGAGCAACTGAAACTTATGCAATGAAGTAATAATGTTTATGTAAAGAAATAACTCGTACACATAAAAGTGCTTTTTTTCTTTTGGATTCATTCCTCAATGATCATCTTGAACAAATATAATCTGTCAGCAGGTATAAACCCTATAAGGCAAATGCATCGCTAAGCTATTAATTTGGTAATAAACATATTATATTAATTTTTATTGCTTTTTTCGAAAAGAAATTCTCCAAGAAATTATCGTTCATCCTGCTATCCTTGTTTCAGATACACTTATTTTGTGGGAAGTAACAGTTGATCTAAGCTTACAGTATAAATTGCTATGCATCTAGGAACTCACATTCGTAGAATACCATAAAAGTCACCCCTTCCCGTTCTGTGACATTTGTTGTTGTTGTTTCTTATCCCACTTGTTACCCATCGGGGGGACACCGTGAGTGCGCGGAGGAGAGGCTGCCGTATAATTAAGCAGGCTCTCGTCAACTCGATGGCACAATAATGGTGGTGTGGCTCTTTGGGCCCACTTCCGATGACGGGTCGTACCCCGGTAAAACGGGAGGTTGCTACATGAGCCGCTCGTAATGGGGGCTATTATGCAGGAACTACAGTGCCTGACTATTTGTTGTGGCGGCCGGTCTTTCAGTTGTTTACCCTGATGCTTAGGCAGGGCGGGGTGATGTTCTTTTGGTCTTTGTATTGCACTTGTTTTAGTCCCCAGCTAGACCAAGTTCAAGAGTCCGCTCGCCCACATAAATTCAATACTATAGGCGAACGATTCATGGTAAAGGAGGAGAGTGCAGCTTCTGTTGGCACTAGATCTTGGACTTTGTCCATTGCCTTTATGCTTTAGCTGGGTATAATGGAATGGCCTTCACGCCTTGGGTGACCCTGCCAGGAGAAAAAACTCCAGACGTACATGACCCATTCCACCCAGGGCCACCCCCCCACCACGATGAGGCAGCATAATAGGACTTGGGGGGTCTGTGACATTTGGTGTACTTGAATGACTGGACACTCTGAACAATGCAACCCCCCCCTACAAGAGCTTCATGCATCGGACCCTGACAAAGAGAGTCATTCTTACCATACAGGGTGTTTAGATACTCAGGAGACAACCTCAGATGTTTGACTTCAAAAGGATAAAAAATGGTAATGGAACAAGTTGGCGCCAACTAACACTTTGAGGCCGCGGTGGCCCAGTGTTAAGGTGTCGAAATCCGATTCCACTGAAGATCAGTCGTGTATTGATCCTATTGCGCGTTAAATCATACTTAGGTGGTCAAACGTCGTCCCGCTAGTGTGGTGCGGAAGTTTGGAGAGGGGCTCAGGCGTCTTCCTCGTCATCTGATCGTGGTTCAAAATTACAAGGTCCGTCCCAAAATAACCCTCGTGTTGCTTCAAAATGAGACGTTAATATAACTAAACTAATCCAACTAACACCGTTTGCGACACTATGTTCAGTCAAAGTTTGAAGAGTCAAATTCTGGAAAGGGTAATTTACACAAAGACAAGTCGGAGTAGTATTGAAAGTCAGAAACGCCGTCTGCATGCTGTAGATGATGTTGTTCAGTTGCCAGACTGTTCATGATTGATGTTTAGCTAACATCTTCGGGACTATTTATATAGCACATACAGCATGCTTTCATTTCTGTAACTTAACTTTCGGTTATCAGTAAAGTCTTCGTGACATTACCCTTCTTTAACTAATAGCCCCACGTGCTTTGATTGAATCTTTTTGGTTTATATTAACGAACGACCCACCCGTTGACTGTGTTTAAGACTAATTTGAATCTATTAAGTACCGCGATTTCTAAAAGATGGTTGAGAAAGAATTTCGTGTAGTGATGAAACTTTATGATCTTAAATAGAAAATGGCTCAGGAAATCAAAGCTACGCTGATAAACATTATGGAGATTCTGAACCGCCGATTAGATCACTTTATAAGTGGTTTGGTAACTTTCGAAGTGTCCATATGAACATATATGACGCTGAACGCCCAGGACGCCCTGATGAGGTTATTACTCAAGAAATCATTGAAATAATCCATGATGTAGTGACTGATGACAGAACGCCGCCCCATGTCCCCGTACCTGAAGCCAGAACCGGTTGGATGGACATGGGACAAGAAGGCCTGGCCCATGGGGGGATCGAACCCACGAGTGATTGATGACAGAAGAGTAAGGGTGTATGAAATTGGTAAGGCCATGGGCATCTAAAATGACAGTTTACATAATACACTAGTGAACAAAAATTAATGACAATTTCTTAAAATGCGAGAAATTTGCAAGTTAAATGAAAACTATGTTTCAAAATCAGTTGTGGAGAATCGTGTAACATAAAATCGAGTATCATACATATTTTACAGTGAAGATTCGGTCACGAGTACAATTCGGGGGCGATCAGAAAGTGATGAAGACGGAAAGGGATTTCGATTCATCACGCTCCATAGAAAGCTGATAACGAGATGAAACTTTCATCATCAGTTATGTTTGATGTGTATAATATTTACATGCATTTTCGTAAACATGGCACAAATATCCGGGAAGATATAAAGGTTTCTTTAAAAAAATCCCAAATTTTCTCTCATGTTTTTTGCTTATAACATGCAGAGTTTTCATTCAAATATACAAAACTTGCAGAAAACTCGACACTATGTTACAGTATTAAAATTTGTTGTTCTTTTTTTATAACTTCAAAGCCAGATATATAGAGCAGCTTATAAAAAATCCCAGTTGAATCCGATTAAAATTCAGAAAGATGTTGGCATTTCAGTGAGGTGAATTTAAATTTCTCTTTGAGAGGAGCTAAGTGATGAGGGTATTTCCACAAATTGATACTTTTGAAACTTGAATCTTCGAACAGTAGCATTAAATTTTAGGTAAGTTGAACATCCCGAATACCCATGTACACTTAAAAATTAAATACATTATTTAAATTGCATTTCGTTGAATATTATTCGAAGATTCAAGTTGAAAAAATATCAGTTTGTGCAAGAATCTTCATCATTTAGCTTCTCTTAAAGAGAAATTTAAATTCACCTCACTGAAATGCCGATATCTTTCTGAACTTTAACGGGATTCAACTGGAATTTATTTATAAATTTTTTTATATATCTGGTTTTGAAGTGGTGAAAGAAAAATTACGCTACATTTCGCACATGCGCAGCAAAAAATTATTTAGTACAAACACTCATATGTCCTCTAATATTGAACGTATTTACTTCAAATTTTATTACAATATTTCTGCAACATAGCGTCGAAGTTTCTGCAAGTTTCGTATAATTTGAATGAAAACTATACATGTTATAAGTAAAAAACATGCTGAAAAATTTGAGATTTTTTAAAGAAAAATTTATAACTTCTAGAATATTTGTGCTATATTTATGAAAATGCATGTAAATATTGTGCACATCAAAAATAAGAATTGATGAAAGTTTCATCTCGTTATCAGCTTTCTGTGAAACGTGATGAGTGGAAATCCCTTTTCGTCTTCATCATTTTCTGGTCGCTCCCCTAATTGACCTCGTGACTGACTCCTCACTGTAAAATGTGTATGAACCTCGATTTTATGTCACACGATTCTCCAGAACTGATTTCGAGCCATAGTTTTTGTATTGATTGCAAATTTCTCTCATTTTACGAAATGGTTCTTAATTTTTGCACACTAGTGTATTTGCAGAGTCAATAATAGAATGGCTGCGCATTCATGATTGACGTTCTCCTCCATTTTTCCATCGTTCAAGTGAGTTCACAGAAAAAAGTCGCATGGACTGAGATCCGGAAAATACAATGGTCAATCTATATACGCTGACTAGTGGCTAGAGGGTTGCCCAATGCAATGACGCGGGTTTCAAAATTCTCCTTTGAGAAAATGAAAGTCTGTCCAATTGGGTGAGGCTTCGCATACTCTTGCATAAACCAGGCTGTGATTGGTAAATCATCCTCCACAACCACACTTTTTCGGAGAACTTATTGCTTAATTCTTCAAAAAAAGTTGTTCTTCGTTTGATTGCTGAGTTCTTGAATGATGGACGATACAATTAATATTCGTTAGAATTTACTCCACTTAATCTTATGTAACCCAGCACTCCACCAACTTGAGAATCATCTGGCGGTTGAAATTGCATTCTATGTTACTAATAAATTTATTTTGGCCTCTTGACAAAAATGTACAGTTTTATTTGCATCTGCTCTATGCAAAAAGACATCTTTCAATTTTCTTTCGTTTGCGAATTATTGATTTTTAAATTGCTTTGAACTTTTAAATCACTCTGCGCTTACACGATCCGACTTGAATTTTGATGACCGCAGTTGTAACTCGGTAGTTTATTGCGAATAGAGTCATTGACATGTGATTTATAACAGTTTTCTAATGACTAACAACTTCTGAATCAAAAGCACCCACTATCGGTGACATTTTGTACTTAATAAAAACAATGAATTAAAAAAAAACATTTCTGACCTCATTCATTAATGTCTTACAAGAATCACTTAACTGTCATAGTTTTTTAACCATTTCATAAACCGTCAATCTTTTTCTGAACACCCTGCAAAATAAGATATTATTTCACCCACGATAAGATATACGAAAGATATCAACCATACAGAAGCGGTCATTGTAAACGCACCACCCTAGATTTTGTCATATTTTATGGTGATGCAATCGATTAAAGGATGACGCAGTAGTAAAATGATCATGTAGTCATGCGTTCTTATTGCAAACCGATCAATACTACTTTATTTTCAACAATATTATTTGTCTAATTGAAATTTATAACGCGATATTCATGAGAAATGTAAGTGTTGCGTTGTCATTGGCCATTATTGTAGATCAAACGTAATAACTTACTACTGTATACTTTGGAATCCAACTTTGTCTAACAGCTAAATCATTTTATGGAAGTGTAGACCAAAATATTCAATTTCGCTTAGATTTTAAAATCTTTCTGGATAGAGTTTTGGAAGCTATTACTTTATTATTCTCGTCATTAAGTCAGAATTAAAAAAACTATTGCATAAAGCGTAATGGCCTTCTTTGAAGAGCATTTTCCTTGCAGTTTTTCCGCGAGGACGAGACATTCAATCCATAAGGGATATTGATTTCATTGATTGAAAATTCATGAAAAATTGCGATAATAAATTGTACTCATTAATTAAAATGTTCGGATTCGTTTGATTCACAGGAAACGCTAAAAGAGCTAACTCTATGTAGAAAAAATATCTATAATATGTACTTAGAGAAGCTTTAAGAAAGAAAAAAAATATTTATGACAGAACTAAATGGCAAATATTAATCGTAAATGTCAATATCATTAGCGTTTTCCCAATAATAAATGGATTTATCCTAACTTTAATTAGCATTTTTAATTCAGCATCATCAAACGACGAGTATTTTAATGGCTTTTTCTTAATTACCTTAAATAACCTTCTTGATTACTGCATATTTTTGATGTTGTTATACAAAACTCTACATGTTGAAACTGTACCGTAGAGAAAAAACCCTCATTCAGTTTATCATGTTGCGAAGTTTGCTTGATTGATTACATGAAAGCATAATATAGTCACTTTCTTGCCTTTTTTGTATCATGTTGATTTCTTATATTTGTAAGCACCCGAAAGACTTCATTTGACTCCTACTCAAGATCTTAAAAATGTAACTGAACTAAAATCTTTATTTACATACCGTGAAAGTACGAGTCATTTACATATGGAGGGGGTGGGGGTGCCAGCTCAAGTCTCGTCCTCGTCATCTGACCGCGGTTCAAAATGACAAGTTCCGTCCCAAAATAGCCCTCGTGTTGCTTCAAAACGGGACGTTAATATAACTGAACTAAATTCAGATTTATTTCTGGATCTTAATAATGACTGGGGATGTTTTTCTATGTGTCCTAGTTTTAAAGAGATCATTAATGGGAATAAGGAAATGTTGACTATTAATTCGTATTTATGTAGTATTTCTTCAAAATAAACATATATCTTTAGTGGAAAATACGAAATTTTGGACAGGCTGATGGATAAAGTTCTTATCGAAATTCCGTCTGCAAAATCATCGTCTATTTCTACAATTTTTTACAGAACTTCCGCTCTAAATTTTAATTCAGTCTTCAGATATGTTGATGAGTTCATTATATTGAACTGTAAAGATTTCAATTCTATTATCAATGCTATTAACCAGGATCGACCATCAAGATTCAGCAATTTTTCTAGGTTCAATTATAAGCACATTAAAAATTGATGTTTATAACAAAAGAAATGAAGTTAAATTCAGGAAATACATTTTCGAGAATTCTAACATCCCCTAAAAATTTTACAAAAACTCTATCATAAACCAACTTATAAGAATTAATAAAACATTTAACTGTACAAATTCATCCAAAAAGCATATTGAGCACTTCAGAAATACCATACTATCAATTCAGTATTCTTGCCCATTCTATTAACCACTAACTAATAGCTTTGAGATGTAACTAAAGAATTACTTATTAGACATATGTTGGCAGAATATGTTAATTATTATTACAACTTGGTCATCCAAGTCAACAACGTTTAAGTGATCAATTCAAAAATGCATCTTGTAGCTATTTTTATTGGTTTCTGAATCAATAAAATATTAATTCTATATTAACATTTTATGTGATTATCCTGTATATTTTATTAACATTTCATTATCATCAACTCGTTATCGAAAACCACATGTTGAACAGATAAATTTTCCGCCAGTTTATTATGTATCACTTTTTAACCAAAAACACGAAAGGGACCAAATAAATATATACGGACACTGAATCAGTATCAGAAACCAGTTTGAATGTACGATCTCATGAATTGTAGCATTTACAGCAGCATCTGGAAAAAACTGGAAGAATGCTCATCATTTCGAGGATACGTATAGAGATCTAAAATACTGTCCATGTTTTTGAAATAAATGTGTTCCGCCCACATTTTTTTGATGACATGCTATTTTCGCTTTTGAGAAGTTCTTAAATTTTTCTTTCCTTGTCTTTTGATCCGTGTTCTTTTCACTCTTTTAGACATTTCCCTCCTAGAAAAGATTTATAAATTAAAAAAAGTATCACGAATGAATGCTTTCATTTTTTCTCCTTTCGAAGAGGGGATCTGAAGGTATGTCGTTACTATTTTATTATAAATTGAATTGCAGATCGGAATGCCGCTCAAAAATTCCAAACTGTAGGTTTTACTGATGAATGAAAGGAAGGTGGTGAGAGGAATACTGAAATGGAAACAGAAAGGATCGTTTCCAAGAAAAAACTTTTGTACTGAAGAGGTTTTCTAAAAAATACATATGTGGGAATACATAATGCAAGTGCCTTAACGCGGAATTCATAAATGCAAGTTAAAATCTTTAAGATATCTGTTGTTCTTTTTTAGCATGGAAAGTATGTGGTTTTTGTAAACTGATAATAATTTATCAAATTATTTCTTTTATTAACAAATGATTCATTCACTCAATTCTTTCACACGGGAGAAAAAAATGGCGCAGATGAGTAATTTCGCGCCACCAACATGCTTCTTTCAGAGAGAATGCGTTTTTTTTCTTACTGAAATATTTGTCTATTCTAACAGTATTCGTGAAGTAAAATGCGAAATAGAAAAGTGCAGCGAATTTGAATGTCGCTTTAAATTGAATTCATTCATAACTTAATTTCTTTTATTAATTAATTATTTATTTATTTAATGAATTTGATATTTAAGAAAAAATGTTATTGGTTATTGTCAAAAATGTCATGATTTCATTCTCTCCAGTATGCTTCTTTCAAAGAAGATTATGTGTTTACGTCTGTAATATTTGACAATAATCTCTTCGTATTTATAAATAAAAAAGATTCAAATTGGGATGTCAATTGAATATTTCAATTTGTAACTCTTATTAACTGTGAAACGAAATTGCCAATCGATATGCAGTCAGACCTAAATGTAACATCCATCCTTGCGGATATATCCTCATCATTTTTTAACACAATTTTTCATTGATAGAAAATTGACCATAAATTCTGTGGGAAGGCTTGATGAGGTCTGATCGTAATTAACTCAAACAGAAATCCTTAATAAAAGTCGACACTATTTATAAACTAAATAAAAACATCTTTTGTAAAGTTAACAGAGTGTATCTAAATTTTTCACATCACCACATTGTCGCATTAACATTCATAAAGGAATTAGAGTCCTAAACTTATATATTGTTTTCCTAATTATGTTAGATTTGTATTCAGTTCTTTATACCCTCAAAGACGCTCATAAATATGATACAACCCCAGTGCTTATCAGAACTATGCTATGGCTGCTTTTTACTTTCTCGTATACAAAGAGGAAGTATTGTAATCGTCAAAAAATTCGAACTCGAAATATTGAAGAATCTCCACTTTTTAGACCTCCCTGAGTCCTAAAAATACAATTTTAGAATTATGTCTATCTGTCTGTGAACACGATAACTCGAAAACTATTAGAGATACGGGGATGAAATTTGGTATGTAGTCTTTACACATAATTTGTAGGTTTCTTTCAGATTTTGGACAAAATCCATCTGCGGGAAATCTCTTTGTCTGTCCGCGTTCATGTGAACACCATAACTCAAAAACTTGAATAGATAGATGGATAAAATTTGGAACACAGTTTTATCATCAGGAATGTATGTCCGTATAAAACTTTGGGCCAAATCCGTCAAAGGGTGACTGTCTGTCTGTATGTATAATCGCATACTTCTGAACGCCATAATTCCTTAATACAACTACTTAGATAAATGAAATTTGGCACGTGATCTTCTAAACCTAATGGTAGATCTGTGTCCAATTTTCATTTAAATCGGTTAAAAAAAGGCGTTCAAATTGCATATTAGATTTGGTTTATCTAACAAAGCCAAATTGCGTATTGGCGCTACTCGTAACCTTCGAAATCGCGCTACTACTAATACCCTCCTTTCGACTTATGCGTGCGCCATAAGAAACTTTTGGATAGTCGTGGCATTCTGGGTTAGAGAAGGTTCGCAATGTTTCCTTCACCGTGTTTGGGACGCTCATTGGTTTTACTGCATTTTAACTAATTTTTTCTCTGCATGTGTTGGGAGTATATGAGAAAGTTTAGGGAAGACCACTCTCGCTGCTTTTATTAGAGTTCATAAACGCACCAGCGTGTGTGAAAACTTGAATGAAGTTTTCGAAGAAGAAATTTGAAGAAAAAGTTATTAAAGGTATTTATTAAGTCATTTATTCACAGATTAAACCGCATAGCTGAAAATCGATTTTAGCCAGCTGCAAGAAAAAAACCGCTGTAATACAAATGAAAGACAAAATACTCTAGGCGAATATGGACACAAGTCACAAAAATCGGCCACTGTTTTTAATGCAGAATGGACTGCATTACGACACCGAGTCCACCTGTCGTTGGCCGTTATCGGAGGGATGGGTGAACCTTCAAATTAAGTTGTAGGATCAAGCACTGGACATCCCTATTTCCCATCTACAATATTTTTTGCCTCTCTTGGGTAACTTCGTCTTTTAGCCCCAAAACTAAAACGTAAAAGCGATATCATTTTGGCTTGGCCTTTTTTTTAGAATTACAGACTTTTAGCTCCAGTTCCCGTTCAGTGATTGCAAAGTGGCCGAACTAATGTCGCATAAAATTGAATAATTTTATAATTGGTGCTTAAATCTATGAGGGATAGTTGAGTAGCATTTTAAAAAACCTTGTAAACATCTATGGAGAAGAAAGTCGACATAATTTCAAATAATTCAGAATATATACATAGGCCCGCTTCTTTAAAACAATTTAAAACATTGTTAGGTTTATCTTTCTTTTTTCAGACTGGGAGTTCAGTTCTGTGTGCTTTAAGATTTTTCTTTGATAAATATAGAAAGTTCAGTACAGTCCGAGAAACATTTTGATGTCGGCAATGGTTTTTCACTTAACCCTTCCAGTATTAGATTAGAAGCTGAATCATACATTTTAAGGGGAGTATTGGAAATGATGAATTCTTAGTATTAGAAGAATGTAAATAATTTCAGTAAGCTGTGCCCAAGTATTGCCCTTAAACCTTTTTCAATAAGGTCGTCAGACCCCGGATATTCACATGTGCTTTATTTAAATGTCATATAATCTGAATATTCCCAAGCATCTAGGCTATTAATCTTCGATGATAATCTATATTCTGCCATAATACCTTTATCTGTTCTAAAACAAATTTTGAGAAAACTAAGAAATACACATTTCACTAATCTGAAAATTCGTGGTTTGAGAAAGTAAAAAATTCGGAATTCTGGCTATATCAGATATCCCTATACACGGGAATGGTTATGATATTCTTTAATGATTGATAAATGTATTTGTGTGAAAATAAAAATATTATTTCTATTATTTTAACAACTTTAAATGTATAACATAATTTCTGATGTCTATTTTTACTGATATGTTGAGGGAATGTCTGTTAGGATACACATAGATAGACTGCAAGAAGGAAGAGTTACAGTGGCGCAGCTACCGGGGAACAAGGGGATATAGATGTCCCGGGCGTCAGTTTTAGGTGGTGTCATGGAGTCAAAGCATTACTGAGTTAATATCACTTTTCAAAGCCATATGATGTGGGAGCGTAAAAATGTCATACCTCTGGCGCCCTTCAAGTTTGTTCAACCATTGACGATCACTGGTATAAAGAAAACCATATTATTTTCCGGACGCATATTTACAAACCCTACCCTGATAGAACTTAGGCAGGAAATCGGACAATATGATTGGCTCGCTTCGTTCTTTGCTCTCGTATTGAAATTATAACAAAACAAGCTATTGAATGCGGACTTGGAATTAGTTTAGGTTTCTGTTGCTAGGACTACAACCTTAAAAATAACCCTTTGGCTTAAAAATATTACAACCCACGGAAGAATGTTTTCTGTGCTCAACTGTAGGAAAACAGAGAAAAGTAGGATGACTCTTGTTTTGTTATGATTGCCGTACGCAAAGTGCGAGAGCTGAAAACGACGTCACTGCCCCTCGTAGCCAATGATATTGGCTGATTTCCTGTCTCAGTTCTATCAGGGTAGGGTTTGTAAATATGCTTTCCGGACGCCCCTTGCTCTCGCCACGCAACTAACCTTAATGATAAAACGTTAATGCGTTTATGTGAATTTTTAAAGAGAAATACGATGAAGAGACGAAGAAATATCCTACCCGGGTACCGTTTACACAAACTAATTCGCTAATAATGACGGGGAAGGGCGAAGGAACCATATTATGACCCGGGCGCCACTTACTCTCACTACGGCACTAATCATGGTGATAAAACGTTAATGCGTTTATGTGACTTTTTAAAGTGAAATACGATGAAGAGACGAAGGAATATCCTACTTGGGCACCGTTTACACAAACTAATTCACTAATGATGATGGGGAAGGGCGAAGAAACCATATTATGACCCGGGCGCCACTTACTCTCACTACGGCACTAACCTTGGTGATAAAACGTTAATGCGTTTATGTGACTTTTTAAAGTGAAATACAATGAAAGGGCGAAGAAATATCATACCTTGGGCTCCGTTTACACAAACTAATTCACTAATAATGACGGGGAGGGGCGAAAAAACTATATTATGACCCGGGCGCCACTTACACTTGCTGTGCCTCTGAACAGTTGACAGCAGCTTTTGGAAAAATGACATAAGGAAAGATTAGTTATTTTATGATCAAATATTGGTTTAAATCTGAGATAATTTATTATTGAATATCAGCTATTGTTTTTTTGTGATAAGTTTGAACGGAAAATTAATTAACTTTTTATTCAAAAATAAATTTTGAAAAAGCCAGACCCGCGAAACTCCACTATTTTTAATGGAATTGTTAACTTATTCATTTGTGCATCCAATGACACAACGGTTTATTTCTGTCTTTTTAAAAAAATTATTTAAACCTTTTATTGATGGAGATTGTAATTCTAAGACTAATTCTTTGATGTGTGCCGAAATAGAATATATATTTTATAAACTAAAGCTTATGTCTCTAACCATGTATTGACTAATTATAATTCAAAAGACTGGTGAAAATGTAAGAAAAAGAGTGAAGAATGAAATCCAAACTTAAAAAAAAAAATAGTGAATTTACAAGATTCTCCAAATGAGAAGTAATACTAAACTATAGAATAAATTGTATCTAGAAAAATGTTGAAACATTTAAACATGAGTCTTCCTCAGTTATCCAGACAGGAGAAGTTTCTAATGGCTCTAAATTATGAAATAAAAAATCTTTCCTTTCAGATTACTACTTCGTTACCGATTTTTCAAAGATGAATAGAAAAGCAAATGCTTTTAAACCATCTTTGGCTAAAAATATATTTTCGCTTCGTGTTCAAATACCAAGAGACCTCAAGCGAAAAATGAAGTCTTAACTGATATTTACGATGCAAAAATGGAGATAATGAGTACTAAAACGAGGAGACGCAGCCCACATTAAAATCCATAACGCAGTAGACCTTTGGTATTACGGAGGTGGAGCTATAAATAGCTGGGATGAAGCTTTTTATTAAAGGAGATATTTTTAGAGGTTAGTTAAAAATGGCGTTCAAAATTCTTGTTAGCTCTCAGGTAATTATGAGGAAATTTATGAAGATTCCGAAACTGTTACTGTCTGCCAGAATTAAACGAGTTCTTTTGATACGGAAACCTGATTTCAACTTCCTGTTCAACTCGGCATCATAAAAGGGAGCAGAATAATGAATGTCTTTTAGGGTTAAAAGAAAGCGGATGTGAAACATGAACGGGTGTCGTTTCGAAACGGTAAACAACAGCGCAATAAACTTTGGATCGATAAAATGACAGCCCCTTTGCCTCATGGGCTCCGTCAGTTAGGAAAGACAGTCAATTTCCATATATATGGCGTTGATAGGCTGTGAATTTCATTTCGTTGATTAAGCAGTTAGAAACGCACAGTAGTTTTACAGGAACATCAGAAATTTAAAACACGAATCAGAAGTAAACGCCGGTGGCGGTGCCTGTTTTATTCAACTAAATTTAGAAATAGGTTCGACGAATATTTTTATCTCCATTTTGTCTGTTTAAATGGCTGAAATAAACAGCTTTCGAAACCTGTTAAGCTGAAAATCGAGTCTGTAAGCTAAAGTGATTGAAACAGAAAATAGAAATTAAAATTATTAACATATCAGATTGACATGAAATCTTGAAGCTGTCCAATCGGATATTTTGGGACAAACCGAGTCATTTTTGATTGTAATCGAGGGCTGCAACTGAAAACAGAATCTCCACATTTCAGTACACCATCAACGTGAGGACACAGTTTCCGCATTTCAATACACCATAAACGTGAGGACGTTTGATTCACCGATTAATCGTACGCCAGACGCACTTACACGAAGAATTTCCGATGGAATCGTGTCTTAACTCTATCGATACGGGAACGTCCCATACGTCCCTTCAAGCAAAAGACGATAGCCGTCCGAAACGTCCGAATGTCACTCTGAAATTTCCACCCCCTTTCCTTATGTGTAATTGATTTCACACCCGTGGCTCTTACTGTCTTCGTTAGAGTGGCTCGCCCAGATGTGTTTGGGGAAGAGGGGAGTTTTCTTAAAATTCGGACAATGCCAGCTGCCATTGTGGTTTTTGAGGGGGAACGTTAATTTCCCTTATCTTTGATAGAGGAGCTCTGACGTTCCCGTATTTTGAGGTGTCTCTGTACCAATGGCCTTAGGAATCAGAGGGTTAAACTCGCGATCCTCCGATCTTGTTTTCTATGATTACCACCTCGGCGAAACTCAATCGGAAAAGCTACATTCTGAATAAAAATCTTTCAGATTTTCGTAGAGCTTTTCGTTTTCGTTTTTGTAATGTGTTAACCATGTCTGAAGATGAAAAACTGGACGGAAAATTAAGATTAGTTTGTGAGACATGTAGAATACTAATGTAATTCCTTTATGAATCAAGTGGGGTTCATAGTTAGGTGATTGATTTTCTTTTCCGTTTTGGAAATTATCCCCGTTAAATTAATAAGAAAATGATATCTCCAGATAAAATGAGTTATATAAAAAGTTTGCTTTGAAATTTGATTTTATCCTTCAAAATGATAAATTTTTTTATTTAAGTGAAAATTGTGGTTAAATTGGTTTTTTACTCACTGTTGCACCATAAGAAACACTGTATAGAATTTAAAGTAGTTGCGTATTTTCAAAACGGGAGATTTATCTAAGAAACAGAACAAACTAAATCGCATCTTCTTTCGCCGTAATACAATACAAAAAAAAAACTCTTTTCAAACTTTCAAATGTTATGCAATTTCCGAAAGTAAATCCGATTCGCTATTACTTCTGTTTGTTCAAGGCTTTGAAACCTTTTAAGTGTTATCTGAACAGTAAATAAATAAAGATATTCGAAAGAAAACATCTAGTCGTATTTTTATTGCTGTCCTTACGTTTTCATTCATCGTTAGTTTTCATTCATCATCGAAAGCATTTCATTTGATTGGCCACAAAATGCGCTTGGAGAAAGAGAAACCAAAAAGTGAAAGCGACAACAGAGCTCTGAATATTTTCTCTGATTTTCTTCGTATGTTTTATCCGAAACATTGATCTTACTTTGTTTTATGGCGTTTTTCAGCAATCCGCCTGTAATATTGGGCGGACCAATCTATCTAAAAAAGAAAAGGTGATTTAAATAAGCCAATTGGCAATAACACAAGTGCTTTATGCTAAAGTAAAGCTCCAAACATCCTTGTGTGTATACCACTCAGAAAGATACCATGAATACATATTCTGTGCTATGGCAACGCGAATACATCCTCATATTACCAGAGGCCACGGTGGCCCTAGTAGAAAGGACTCGGCCTCGGGGCCGGAGGGCTTTAAGTTCGAATCTCGGCCCCATTAAAGATCCACTGTGTGTGTGGGTGGGCTGGTGTTCATTAAATCCGAAGTCGTGTGTCAAATGTCCTCCCATTGGTGTGGTGCGGAAGTTTTGTGAGGGGGTGCCGGATCAGGTGTCTTCCTCGTCATCCGAACGTGGTTCAAAATTACGAGGTCCGTGCCAGAATAATCCTCGTGTTGCTTCAAAACGGGACGATAATACAAACTAAACTAAACTAAACTAAACTAAACTAAACTAAACTAAACTAAACTAAACTAAACTAAACTAAACTAAACTAAACTAAACTAAACTAGATTTTGCAAATATACTTCAAAGCTAATCAGCTACGTGATGCGTATTTGTAATGGAGTAATTCATGCTCACGCGAATTACGGAAGAATGAATACAGATTGGATCTGTTATTTTGGTGTTTCCTTCGAAGTAACCACCCTGTGTACATATGTGTTTTTGCCATCTTTCCTACAAAGATGTAAATATGGATTACGAACCTCCTTTGCCACATCTTCTAATGCATTCGTTGCTACACTTCTATGGAACTATAGAATCGCACCCTTAAGCAAATTCTTCATATAAGGAAAAATTTACATGGGTACAGATCAGGAGAAAACGCTGGCTGTGGAAATACCAGAATGTGATGTTCTCACAGGTAATATGACACCAGGAGGAACCTTAAACCGGTGTCTTGTCATGATGGAGCACCCACGACTTAGTCTACCCTACGACGGGAAGATTTGAATGCCTATAATCACGATCTATGAGCCTGCGCTGTATATACTTCTGACTAGTTGGTCATATGGTACTCTTTGCTTGTTCTGTGAGAAATAGCATAATTCATTTGCATTTGGAAAATATTTAAAAAGTTCCGGAACTTTTTGAACGTAGTTATATATAATAGTTAGTTTTACTTAAATTATTTATTTGAATGCTTTTCATTTCGTAAGTAAGTTAGCAAATATGTACATCAGTGCGTTTAAAGACCCTTTGTGCCTAATACAACACAGCACAATACACATTATGATGCAGGTTTAACAATAAACGTGCAGAGGCTTTGCTAATGCATTGAAACCGCCACTGGAAAACGATCATTTGACCTGTCGTAGACCGTTTAATGTTAAAAAAATAGACCCTCCGGATTTTCATAGAAAATGCTTTTAATAATTAGAAGAATTATAAGTGTTGATGGAAACTGAGCGTTTTGTACGATAACCGTCTTTCTTTTTTGTAATATAAAACCTAAAATCTCAGAAAATAACGCATTTTTTTACTCGCAAAAGCATGTGACAAAGGATTTTGTAAACACAACGTTAAAGCACAGCATAAGAGATTAGATGAGATGTGCATGTGCAATGTGTCACAAAGTGCACATGCGTATTTCCTTTGCACACTTATTGAAGCATAAAATACATTTTGCAGAAGCGACCACAGTGGCCCGGTGGTAAGGTCTCGACTTCGAGCCTGAAGAGTTCTAGATTAGAAACCCGTCTCCTCTGTGGTCCGGTGGTAAGGTTTCGACTTCGAGTCTGGAGAGTTCTAGATTAGAAACCCGTCTCTTCTGCGGCCCGGTGGTAAGGTCTCGACTTCGAGCCTGGAGAGTTCTAGATTAGAAACCCGACTCCTCCAAAGAATCGCCGTATAAAAGGGCCCGTTAAATTCGTTGGGGTTAAGTGTCCTCCCACTGGTGTGACCCAGAAGTTTCGAGATGGGGGTGCTAACTCGAGCGTCGTCCTCGTCATCTAACCACCGTTCAAAATTATGAAGTTCGTCCCAAAATAGCTCTCGTCTGGCTTCACAAGGGGACATATATATAACTAAATTATACTAAACCATTTTGCAGAAACGTGCTGGATATATTCGATGCAAAGCCGTTTCTAGTGGTTTAGTTATATTAACATCCTGTTTTGAAACAACACGAGGGATATTTTGGGACGGATCTCGTAATTTTGAACCGCGGTCAGATAATGGGCACCTACCTCTCTAAACTTCCTCACCACTCCAGGGGGGGAGGGCGTTTGACCCACGACGTCATATTTAACGTGCTCCAGGTCCACATACACGGTGAATCTTTCGTGGAAGCTGGTTTAGAGCCTGGAACACTCCGGCCCCAAAACCGAGACCTTGACACTAGGCTACAGTGGCCCCTGCTGTTTCAGGTGGAGTCATTATGAGGTTAAGGGTTCGTTTCATTCAATCATCGCTCATCGCCTTATCAGGTGATGTTAAACTGAATCATATTATAAATCTTCTCCCTTAAAATTTCTAAAAATTTAATATTTTCATAAAGATTGTTTCTCGGATTTCAGATTTGTGTAAAATATTAATTGCGAGACATATGTTGGGAAGCAACAGGAGAAAAGTAGAGAGGGCAGTAACAAAAGCAGTAATGGAAGTTTTTACTCAGTTTTGATTAAAATCTTCAAAGAAGTTTGATGCATTGCCACGGCAAATATAATAGCAATTAAAGTGGCAAATATAATAAAAATTAAAGAGAACTCTTAAATGATTGCTTATGTATTTGTGAAGTCGAAAGGCATTAGGAAGAACGAAAATAAATGAGAGATTTTTATCTAGTAGTGATATAATAAAATAACTTTAGGATTGAGATTCATTTAAAAAAGAAATTCATTTAGCTTCTGGATGGCATTAATTTTTTATTAATTAATTTTATTAATTATTAATTAACTAGAAGATTTGTGCCCGTCTAAGACGAGCTTTTAGCCCGCATGCCATATCTCAGAACTGATTGTAACAGATTTAGTCACGAAAGATGTAATACAAAATCTCATGCACATTGGCAGAGTGCTTAAGAAATAAATGAAGAAAAGAAAAACAGGATTGATGAATCACTTGGCACTAACTTTCGTTTTGTTAAAAACTTTACTTTTAACGATTACTTCTGTTTTATCCGAGTAAAAATAATGCAAAATCCGCTAACAGAAAAAATGCGATACCAAATCTCTACTAACAACAAAAGAGAATGTGTGTGTTGGCGCTCTACAGAACCTAGAGCTACGAAATTTAGCACAAACAAATTTTAGAGGATGGGAATGTGCATCTCGGAGCCCTTTTTTAGAAATTTTAATTAATTAAAAATTAAGCAGAATTTTGACGCTTTTCTCAATAACTTCCGAAAATATTACAGCTCAAAAATGATTTTTACGCCATCTAAAAGTACAAAAATTGCCTTTTTAATGATATTAATTAAGTTGCGTTACAATTTTTTCTCTAATTTTAATAAATTTTAAAAAATATATTTTGCCATAATTTACAATACTTTTCATTGTTGAAACGCAATTCCATCCGTTTTCATTGTTTAAACAAATATTTAATTGCTTGTTTCTCTTTCATTGTTGAAAGCTGAGGTAATATTCTTATACAACCATCCGATTTGCTGGTTCAGTAATAGCCCAGACAAAAGGGGCGGTGTTATTTTAAGCTCCGCTCAGCGTTATATATAAAAATATTTTTTGGCAAAATTTACAACAATACTTTTCATTGTTGAAACGCAATTCAATCCGTTTTCTTTGTTTAAACGAATAGTTATTTACGTGTTTCTCTTTCATTGTTGAAAGCTGTGGTAATATTCTTATATAATCATCCGCTTTGCTCGTTCAATAATGACGCAGACAAAAGGGGAGGATTATTTTAAGCTCCACCCAGCGTTACGGACATATTTGGACAATTCTATTATAGATTAAAAGTCAAGACAATTCGTTATGGTTTGAGATAAGAAATTGGAACATATAGGTGTTCGTCTCATTGAAAAATTTCGCGAAAACTTACGTTAACCTTATAAATTGCATTTAAAAATTGATGAATTTGGTAGGAAGTATACTTCCTATTGCCTCAGAAAGGGTTAATCAAAAATTCTTTTCCTTCATGATTTTTTTTATCTCTTTTGAAGAAGCTGAGCTTCTGAGTTTAAAACGACTTAGAAAATTTGTTTTTCTGATGTTCTTAAAAAATGCATTCAAACAGACTATCATGTGGGAAGAGATACACCTTTTAAAAAAGGCATGAAACATGAAGCCCTCTTATATCGGAGAATTGTAGCAAAAGTGTCTTTCATAAACTTCTACTTCATTTCAATTTTCATTGTTAAAATAATAGTTGATAAATAGCTTCACAATTCTTTCTATCGCCTCGTAGATTTTTCCCTATACGATTGCCCACACCTGCTTTACTGATTGTCGACAGATGTGATGTTTGGAGCAAAAATCATTGCAAAATCTAATCAAAGGAAAGAAGTCTACGAAAAGTTTCAACTACAGTATAATTATTGCAATAGATCTTAGTGAAAAAATATTAGTCAGTGGAATGAGATTTCTCGTTGAATTTTCATCCGTTCAATACAAATACAAACAGAAATTCCATACCTGCAGTACGAAGGATCTTTTTTGTCAGGATAAGACATTCCTTAACTCATTTATAAGTGTCAGTGTATCAAATATGATGTCAGACCCGATTGACAAGCAAAGCAATATTTGATTTCAGAATCTGTTTTAATATGAAGGGACGAACCCCCACTAAACAACAGTTTCTATATCAAACTCCGGGACGTCGTCGTTTGCCACCTGCTGCGTTGAAATTTCTATGGCCCAGAAAAACGCTTTATGAGCTAGTGGATGGATTTTCGTCTACTAGCATAGTTTCTAGGACATGTTCAAAGTGATGGAGCCTTAATCATAAAGGATCCTATTTTATTAGGATGTCTTACAAATATGAAAAACAGGACGAATAGTTTGAGAGGAATTTTTTAGAAGACTCGTTTTTGTATTAAATAACCGTTTTTTACTTTCTCGTATACAAAGTATACAGAGAGAAAGTATTGTAATCGTCAAAAAATTCGAACTCGAGATATTGACGAATCTCCATTTTTTAGACTTTCCCGAGTCCGAAAAACGCAATTTTGTAATTATGTCTGTCTGTCTGTGAACGCGATAACTCGAAAACTATTAGAGATACGGGGATGAAATTTGGTATGTGATCTTTACACATAATTTGTAGGTTTCTTTCAAATTTTGGACAAAATCCGTCAACGGGAAGTCTGTCTGTCTGCGCTCATGTGAGCACTTTAACTCAAAAACTTGAATAGCTAGATGGATAAAATTTGGTACACAGTTTTATCACCAGGAATGTAGGTACGTATCAAAGTTTGGGCCAAATCCGTCAAAGGGTTGACTGTCTGTCGGTTTGTATAATCGCATACTTCTAAACATTATAACTCGTAAACCCTACGGTTTTCATAAATAAAAATTGGTATGAGGCCTGCTAACATTAATTGTAGATCCGTGCCCAATTTTCGTTTCAATCGGCCGAAAAAAGGGCGTTCAAATCGCCTATTTGTCTTTTCTCATCACACAATGAGGCCATTATTATGAGACCATTATTGCGTAATTGCGCGATTTACTAATACTTTCCGCTTCTACCCACGCTTTTCACCTCCAAGCTTTCGATTCCCAAGCTTTTTTTCTCCATTGAATTAGGGGCGCATGTTCGTTCTACTGCCTTTTAGCGTATTTTTTCTCCACATGTGTTAGGAGTATACGAGAAAGTTCTAGAGGAGGCCACTTCCGCTGGTTTCTGTTTAAAATTCAGAACCACACCCACTTATTTACATTTCTCTAGCTTTGTAAATCGAAACTTTACTGATCAATCATATTTTTAAACACTCTATGTGCGCCAAACTTCAATTATAAAGCTGAAACTATTTTCATTTGTTGGATATATCTTAAACTGCTAAAATTTTGTATAAAAGATATGCATAAAAAGCATATTCTTATATTGAAAGTCTTATATATGCTAGTTGCAACAACTTCGTAAAAGCTTTCGATAAAATGCAATACTTCTTTTTTGATGCAAAATGTTTATAATTTAATTGATAACAATAATTTGAATTAGGGAACAGAAAGAAGATGTTCCTCAAAAAAGCAGAAAAATAAATCAATATTATATTTTAGTATAAATGTTTTATCAAATCTAAAAGAATATTTTGTGGTCTTAGGTAGATATTATGTATATATATATATATATGCATGTAATAATCTCAATTAATTTTACTTTAAATTCTAATATTATATATTTTGAAATCTTAGTACTATATTAATGTATTCCAAAATCGCTTTTTTAAACTCCAGTTTCGTTTTATTTCCTGAGGTGGAGGTATATTAAATCTCGCGTTTTGGCATATCTATTACTAAAAGGATATTCTAATTACTTCCACGCACTAACACAAATCGCGATATCAGCGACTTATTGCCGCCATACTTTTCCCTAAAACACTTACGTAATTCACTAAAAATAGCTATTATTCCCTTCACTTTGACCACGTGTCTATATGTTATTCCCTTATCTGAGAGTATGAAGGGATTTTCTGTTCGCTTTTTGACTTGGAAACTTAAACCAAGATGTACGTACAATCCGTCACTCTCCCATAAAAAAAGAAAATTTGAATATAACTCGGCTTTTTACTGACTACAACCATGAAATCATTTTATATATATATATATATATATAATAGATCAAAAAGATGTCAATGTATTTTCTACATTTAGGAATTTGTGAGAGCAGGGTAATAAAATTATGATCAATCCATTCAGATGTCATAAAATCCTCAGAATCCTTAAATCAATTCCGTTAGACTTACTTCGGTTTCGCTTGAAATGCTCCGGAGCGCATACACAAAATTCCACTGGGATGATAAGCTGCGATCAGGCTTCTTGGAATGCTAAAACTGCTGTCCAAACCTTTTAATAAATCTCTTTCACGTAAATAAACCAAAACACCAATAACTAAAAGAATTCCGTCAAGGCTCTTCTGCTTGAGTTGGAGGATCTCTAAGAATACTTCTAATTATTTCTTGCCGGAACTGGTCTTCTGCTGTTTAAGGAAATAGATAATTTCTAGGTTTTGTCAATTTTTTATGTTTAATTTCAAAATTGAGCTCAATGACTCCACTTGGGGAAGGGCCTCACCGTTTAGAAACTCCTGAAATGCAGGATACGGGGACAGTCGCCGAATTTGGACTACTAGGACATTTTTTAATGTAAAATGATAGAGAAGTAATTTTAATGAAAAAAGTAGTAGAATGTTTTTGTAGTTTACTTAGCTTCATTATTATATTACATTACACCACCTACATTCCTGTGTTTAGAGCCACTTGGCTCCTTTTCGGTTTGGATGGATGGAGGTGAATTTTATTTCTTTTAGAAAAGACAAAAACAAATAACAGGTACAAAAACAAATAATAATGAAAAAAGAAACACACACTGGACAGAACAACATAGAGAACAAAACAAAATGGAAAAATGATAAAAACACGTAGAGGGGAAAAAAAGAAGAGTCATGAAGTAGCCGGAAGTTAGTCTGGGTGGATGCGTGCTCAATGATTATCCTATACAATGAGAATTTTTTTCATCACATATGAAGCACATTAGGAGTCGAAGTCGAGTTCTTGGTAAGTTATTCGTGACAATGTTTTTCAACCACTGTAATTAAGTGACACCACTAATTTAAGTGACACTGTAGGAGTTTGGAAATGCCAGGAGAGGGTAAACCGACATTTTCTGGCATAGTGCATAACAATGCAATTAATTTTTTATGAAATACATTTTAAAGTAGGAAAAAATAGCTTAAAAAATGGTGTCATCGGTCTAATTAAGGAAACCGGTTTCCTAGGTTGAACCACTGGTTTCCTAAATCGGACCACCAATTTCTTTAAGCGCAATTAAAACAAAAAATAATTTTTTATCCTCGAATTCACACCAGAACACAATGCATGAAATCAAACATGATATTTTATGCACTGTATCACTTCCTCTTCTTTCTTTGTTTCTTCGCAAATGATAAGTAACCTTAGTTTTTGTTCTTTCTGATCCATCAATAGATGGTTTTAGTGAACTTTTATTGACATTTTGCTTCGGCTTGATCCACTTCCAAATTATGAGGACTGCTAGAGTGAGATGCTTTCTGAGTTATTCTTGTAGTTCAAGATAATAATCCCAATGATTTAAGAAGTCCAATTTAGGCAACTGTTTGCGATTCAATCTCGGCAACTTTCGGATAACAACAACAACAAAAAAGTCCCCTAGCCTTATTTTAAACTATGTATTTTAATAAAATTATTATAGAAAAATTGTGTCAAAAAATCCCTGTCTGAGGATATAATAACATATTTCTTTTTGCTTACATTGAAATAGAATAAGAGCTTTTGGTCTTTTGTTAAAATGATTAACTGAGAAAAAACCTAAATATAAACACTTGTTCTCTAACTACATACATACATATAGCACATAGCGCTTTGTCGTGAAAAAGGATTTTATACACCGCAATTACATTGTTACAGCATTATTTGCCTATTGTGCCTTTTTATAAAAGAACAGTTTTTTCTGAGTATGTATATATGTTCGTGTTTTTTTTTGTGTGTGTTCTTTATGCACGACCAGACCGTTTGACTTTCCAGAACCAAATTTGGCATAGTGATGGGTTAGCACAAAAGTGAGTTATTAAATTATTTTAAAATTCAAATAAATTAGATTTTTATTTATTTCATTTTAAGTGGTAAATTCTGCCTTGTATACCTATTTTCGCAAATTTTCTTTTTTCTCCATTATTATTCGCATCCGGTGTTTAATTTATTAGTTCAAGCATTTATTATTATTATTTATTTATTTCTATTCATATATTATTCTTTTTGATCCGCATTAAAGGAAGTTGGTTTGAATAAAACGTTTTATTTTTCTTTTACAAACAATTAGCTGATCGAGTTTCAGTGTTTTAATTTATAAACATCGGGAAAATATCGTTTTCTTCCATTTTTCTCTTTTTTTCTTTTGGTGTTTTATTTTGTATCCTATATTGTTTATTGACGTTTTGTTCATTCAAAATATTTTTTTAGTTTATATTCTTAATTAGCAACGCTGGAAAATTCTGTACAGTAGAATTGTTCATTATAAAAATTTATTAGTTCTTACATATATAGTTTATTGTTTAAAAGTTTAAAATAAATATTCCTTTTCCAAACTTCTTGCGTTTTCTTTCTAATCATCCTTTATAAGATAATAAAAAGACTAGATTTGAAAGGATATTTACGTTTGTTGAGGAAAGCTAGTGACAACATTTGTAGAAAAGAAATGGAGGCGGGCATATGAAAAAATATAGATCCCTAGCAGCCCGCCGGTTATCAGCTAGCATTTGATAAAATTGAAGTTATGATACGGGCCCAATTTAACCTCAGGTCCGTAATCGGCGATTCTCCGCTATGTAATTAAAATCACCGATTCAGAGCTGTCTATAGACTAAATGACTTAAAGTTGGCTTTGTATTTTTATATAAAGAGAGTGTAACTTTTCTTAATTTGAATAACAATTTCCTTCCAAAATGTATACCTTTGTTTCATATTTTCTCGCTTCCTTTTTGGTTTTTCGTACTACCCTAAAGGTTGAAGAATCGCTAGCCTAATAATAACTTTTTATTTGAAAGAAGATTCGCATCCCATAAATACAGGTCAAATACAAAACAAAATACAATTTTTGTTAGACCGAAGATGCTCTCACCTCAATGCGAACTTGTCAGTGTCAGTTTACTATGACAGACTGCTTTTGAATTGCTTCCTGTCTCTTATTGTATTGTCTTCTGTCATTTATTTGCGTGTTGTCTGAGATTGTTCTGTTAATAAATAAACGTATTTTACGTTGAAGAGTTTGTCTTAAATGATCTGAACTTTACGCACTTTCAGTTTCTTGCAGTCACTTCACTTTCTGCAAAGGGAAAAACTCATAAAAGTGTTCTAATATAACTTGGAAAATTTATTTTTCTCTTTCTACTTTGCCGTCCGTGGAAATTTCATTCTTATACCAGTTTAGTTTAATTATATTATTGTCCTGTTTTGAAGCAACTCGAGGACTATTTTGGGATAGACTAATTTTGAATTGCGGTTAGGAGGACCGCAAAAGGACGGCACCTGAGCTGGAGCCTCCTTCTCCAAGTTTCCGAACCACACATAAGATTTAACGTGGCTCAGGCCCACAAATACGGCTGATCTTCAGTGCAATCGGGTTCGAATCTGGAACCCTCCGGCTAAGAAGCCGAGACCATATCAGTAGGCCACCGCTGTTTTATCCAAATACTAGAGTAGTATCTTAACCCCTTAAGGGTCGCATTTTTTTTGCTATCTAATAAGAAGACCCCTCCTGTTTTGGAAACGGGTTGCCGTTTTCATTCATCTAAGAAGGCATAGAGTATTCGAGATGCTTATGGATTCTGCGTAATTTTTGTGTCAATTAATGATTTTTGTGTAATTAATGATTAAATTTTAGTTTATAAACCTAAAAATGAGATAATTCGATGCACGTCAATATGAAGAGCTAGAAACTTAAGGGGTTAAAGAAAATATGGTGGTATAACAACATAAACATTGCAGTAAAACAAACATAGGAAATTTCATTCCTTAAGAAAGATTAATTCCCTGACCGGAATGACCGATAAAGATTTAGTAACCGAGTATTGAAAGGATATTCTGGTTAGAGGTGAACTATTAGAGGATGTGCTTTTTCCTTAAAGTTTTGATTTTGTGGAATTTCGGTAAATAAATCAAATAACGGAAGTAGTAGCTTTCGCCACCGTTGTTTGTTCTGAGATATTTGCCTATAGTTCATTCAATTTCCAGGGGCGTATACCACCAACTTCCGATGATTTGACGCGGATTCCAAGTTTAAAAGAATGCCCCGATTCTCGTTCCAGAATCATTATCGCCCGTGTTACAGGGAGGTGTTTTTATTCATTAAATTGCATAGAGCCGATGATGTAGGGGAAAAAGCCTAGCGGGGAAGAAAGCGGCTGGAAAAATTCGCTTATCGGCCGAGTGCAGCAAAATGATGCTCATAAAGCATGGGACGGCTGCTCACAGTTTGAATATGATGACGCTGGCTGAGGCAGAATATCCATTACCAGCCTCAAAAGCAAACATCCGGTCTCGCCTTTTACATCGTCTAACCTTAGCAGAGTTAGAACTGTGGCTTGCACAATGTACATTATTAAAGAAGATGGCCATAACAATGCCACGTCGTAAGAAAAGGAAAAAGGAGGCCATAAATGACTTAGAATTTGATGCAAAATGTTATTCATTGTGGGGCTTTTATTCTGCTCGTTGTTGCGTCGCTTGGAACTATGGGGGAAATCGGGTTGATAACACTTGCATTCATCTTTAACCCCCTGACTGGGATATAGCTCATTATGACTGCTAAATTGCATGCTAAGCAAAGAAGTATTCAAAGGATGTTTCGGTTAGAGAGTTAAAAAGAAATCGATGAAAAATTCACAAAAGTGATTAAAGAAAACAGATAGCAGTAAGTAACTGAATGCTTCGCTTAATACTCAAATAATAGCAAGCATAAAATGGTTAAGGTATGCGAATATGTTCGGGGAGCATTTTAAAAAATGTATAATATAGAAATATCATAGAATGTTTTTAGATTTAAATTTAATAAAGAATGCAATGAAAATCTTTACCTGAAACCATCAGGTAAAGATTTTTTACTGGAAATAAAAACAAATAACACTGCGATTTTTATTCAAACATGAGTTTTTAAGAGGTGGTTGAAAAGAAATGTAATGAATCAAAATATAAATTTTTTCCCTTCGAATATTTCTTTTTCTGAGTTGTACAAATTTATCGATCAAGTGCAATGTTGTTACAATGATGGAACTTTGACCATATCATGATTTCTTCTATTAGAACTGCATTTTTTAGTCATGTTGGTCGCAAAGATAGAAGATTAAAGCCGTGTCCTAGAAATCGAAGAATCGTATGCTCGATACCCGATTCCACCAAATATTTCCAATTAGTGTGAGCATTATGCACGTTAAATATTTTGTAAAGAGTCAAAGTTCCTCACAATAGCATGGTAAGTTTAGAGAGTGGGTGTCAACTGAAGTGTTTTCGTCATCTAAGGAAACTTACGCTTTCAATTGTAGATACACCCAATTGATATGATGGATTTATCATAAATATATAACAGAATTATGATATATATATATATATATATATATATATATATATAAGTTTTTTATACTTATATTTGTGGAATAAAATACTGAAAATTCATTCAAATTATTACTGTCAGAATATACAACGATTACAGATTTGAGATTTGAGTGAGATTTACAGATGTGAGTCAGAGCCAAAAAACATCAAACACATAGATTCCACATATTTTTCTCTGCATGTAAAAAAATGTTTTATTACTCCATATCTAATGTTATGTCTATTATTTAATAACTTTATTCAGCTTTTATTCGCAAGTTAGGTTAACATCTTGTTTTGGGGGGCTATATTGCGATGGAAATCACAATTTTGGCTCGTGGTCAGACGACACCTGGGCCGGAGCCCACTTCTCCATATTGAAATACCACAGCATTGGGAAGACGTTTGACACACGATAGATCGAACATGCTCCAGAGCCCTATATTAGGTGTATCTTTAGTCAAATCCAGTTTTGCCCTATGAGCCCTATTCCGCCTCAAACCGCCCGTTCCATAGATGCCGGACTCAGGCGGTTTCGGGCGAATGGGTGAATTTTTTTAGGGAAATGTAGTTTCTTTCTTTGTTGACAATTGATCGGGCAACCATAGGTGTCGAACTCCTGGAATTTCTGTAAAGAACGTGACTAATCCATTATGTTTTTGTGAGCGAAAATTCACTCCAGGTTTTGAGGCAATGGAATTCTCACTCTAGCCGGGTTCAGAGAGTTAAACCCACCACCCTTTGGTGGAAAAGCTACGACACAGCCATCAGGTTACCATGGCTCTTTTATTCGCACATTGAAATGCATTTTATCCTATGAATCCACTTTGAGAATCTCTAGATTTCAGTGCCTTATTGAGCCAGATCGAAGATTACTGCTGGATGGCAGTAATCTTCGATTTGATCAGATAATCTTAACTTTAGAGCGGAAAAAAAGTGTTTCTATTGCTTCCGCAGTTCGCAGAGGATCAGCAGACGACGTGAGCGTTCAGCTCATAATTACGCCATCCACTTCCAAAACTACACAGCTCGTAACAACGATCGCGGTGGACATTGTAACGAACTCCGATAAAGGTCACACTAAAACCATTTGATATGTCTCTCATTTTAATGGATTCCTTTGCGAACGCGCATTCTTAGACGAATAATGGTATGTTTGATGTGTACTACTAACTTCCCTCTCTCATTTGGGCCTTGAATTGGGGGAGACCCTGTAATTCCTCCAGACAGTGAGTTCTAAATTAAATTAAATTTCTCTTTTTCGCACTTTCTCTTTGTTCAGAATTTTGACTGCACGCGTGGATGACCCAGAAAGTTACAGTGTTGGTGACGGTCGATGAAGCTGTCGAGGTTGTTGACACAGTTGATGGATGGGCCTCAATGTACAAGTGACCCACAGTGTTTCGTGCTGACAGGTGCTGGAATCGTACTGACTGGAAGTCAATTACATACCGTATGCCTTGGTGGGACGTTTAATCCTTATGGTCTACATATTCCGGTCTCCAGATATTCCGGCGACAAAATCAGAGGATTGTTAGAAGATTTCGACAACAATGAAAATTTTAACGTAACATGACATCGGAAACTGCGTTTAATCGGTGAAAATTGCGGAAATACGTATGCTCTACATTGGGAGGTAATTTATAAAGATATATAAAATGATTTCCACCGAAATCGCACCATTAGCGACGTTTTTTGAATAGTTCAAGCCATGACTTCAACAAAAGTGCACATTTTGACAACATGACGTTTTAGCTAACTCTGTAATTTTGTTCTATTGGTACGATTTCTATGGTAATTAGTTAAAATGTTTTTACAAATTATTCCTTAAAAAATTGTAAAGCAATTTCGATTTCATTTTCTTAATTAATTTTTTTTGGGATGCGTACCGCCTCAACTCCATTTCTGACACCATGCTCTATTCAATATTTGCTCTTTTTGATAACCCTCCGAATCTGTCGCCGAAATATCTGTTTAATAGATATATTTGTAAATCTAAAGAGAATATTGCCGATGAGAAAATGTCGCATTATTCATTTTTATATTCTATAATTTTTTGTATACTACGAAAACTACATAGAGTGTATGAATTAATGATAAGAATCATACCATTTTCACAGTTTGTGTAATTTATTCTTCCTGTTTGACATTTATATTCCGAAACTTTCTTATTCGTATTCGTTTGTTTGAAAGAAATACTGAAGTTCTAAAGAAAACTATTAAAATTTTCAGAATTACAAAAGGAACATATGAGGTGGATTATGTAATTTCACAGATATTATATTATAAAAAGGAAATAATTTTTTAAATATTTTTAAGTGTGTTATGAGCAAAACAACATTTCTTACCTTTTTATCGTTTATTATAATATGTAGTCTACATATGAAATTAGATCATGAAATGTTTTATTAATGACTGGATTACGATGATTTTCTCATGACGTCAGATAACAGACAGGATTATAGCATAATTTTTTACACATATTTATATAAGAATGAGCTAATATGTCTACAGCTTTCAGTTTATTATTAAACATTAAACAGTTTTTATTTATATTATTAATAATTGATTTAACCTTATATTTTGGCTTAATATTTTTGGTTGCATTTCGTGTGAGTTGTTTTAGTGGTGGTTATAACCTATTATTTGTTTTTATATAAAAATGTATGAATATTTGAATTGTTTTATGAGCTAATTGTATAACGTTTTCAGTAACTTTTTGATTCAATTTCATTGAAGCAGAATTTTCAAAAAAAGGACACAAAATCTATTTATCTTCATTTATTACATCTCTGATCTAAAAACACATTCAAAGATCAACTTCAAAAATAAAGAAATTCGAACAAACAGCGGTACACAAATTTGCTTTCACTTCAAATCAAACACTTCGTAGCATCCTACAACGCTTGAACAACAAAAATTCTTCTCTCTCATGCAGCAAAAATAAAGTTCTGCAAGGAGCAGTAAAAATATCTGTTACTTTCAAAAATGCTGTGCTTATTTTATTCAATAAAGTAATTCCAGATTTAGTAATACTACTATGTTGTTTATTTAAATATATTCTATTTAATATGAACGTTAGTAATTAAATGAAGTACTATAAAAGTTGTATTTAGAATTGTATACAGAGAAGGGAATATGGTGCGAAGTTTCTTAAAAAATTCAAAAATTTGCACACATTCTGCTAAGAAAATGGTCTTATGAAAAATCTTGATAGGTAAAAATTGAGTCTATCCTTTATTCCAGAGAATTCTGTCAGCTTTAGCTTAAAAATAATTTTTAAAAATGTAAGCAAATAGAATTTTTATTCTGTAAGCTTAGGTTTTTAACTGATGGAGTTAGTACAGTATAGAATTGATAATAATACATAAACAGAATTTTTATCCCTTTTTTAGCAAAAGTATTGATTTGATTAAAACGTTTTTAATAGTATTTTCATTGAATTAGATTTTAAATTTAATGTCACATATATATATTTTTTGTTGAAAATGTGTTAGTTGGTCTTATGATTTTTCTTTGCTGGAACAAATTTGAAAATGTCTAAATGTTCGAATTTTTTTTATAAGTTCTGAAAGTCAGATATTTAGGTGCTACTTATTTTTAAAAAGTTTATTACTCACTTAAATTGAAATAAATCGTTTTAGTACATATTTTTAAGCATTCATATCATTTTTTTATAAATACGTGAAAAACATTTTCGCACCACTTTGTACTGTATTTTAAGTGAAAATTGTAGAAATCTGCTAATATTATTCGAAAATAAAATAATTTAATAATTAGTTTCATAAGGAATATAATTAGTAAAAATTAGGTTGAATGAGGTATAAAAAATATTTAAATTTAATATTAAATTCTGTGTTTTAAAATAGACTACATTAAAGAGTGAATATTTCATTTGAAAAATATGCTATATTTTTCAAATTCCATAGTAAGTTAGTTATCTTTAAGTAATTTTAAGCTACTAGAAATTGAGAAAATGTTCACAGTTTTGAAATATTTTATATTTATTTTTTGTTGTCCTGTACTGTTAAATATTTTTTAGCAAGAAATGCGCTTTCAACAATAAATTTTTTCTGGGGTTTAATCTATTATGTGAAATTTTAAATGGTCATGAAATTGTGTGGGAATATTTGTCTATTTCCAATCATCTGCACAAATAGGTAATCTTTTAAATTAATATTTATCGATAATGTTACATTGCATAATTCAAAGAGTTTTAAAAATGAATTATTTTGTAAATATGTAATACATCGAAAGACGAGTGAAAACATATCAGACAACGTTTTTCATATGTGTTTCCAAGACAAATGTCTTGTGTAGAATTTGAGATAGTTTGTTTTGTCTCTTGATAATATCTTGATATTCATAAAATTATTGCTTATTTTAAGTGATATGTATTTTTTCAATATTAAATATGTGTTGAAATAATTTGAAATGTATCTTCTTAAGATTATAGAAATCATTTTATATTCAAAGTATGGACGGGAATTAAAATATTCACAAGTAAAAATTCTAATATATCCTTTGGAATTGAACGCATTAAAGGAAAATATATTCGTAAATATATTTAAGAACACTTATGGCGACATAAAATTCATTAGTGACTAAGCTCTAATAACCGAAATCTATTTAAAATCAGTTTACATGTCTCCTTTTCTCAAACTTCCATTAAACTTGCTTTACTGGTGTAATAAATCAATTAGCAAATATTCAACAAATAAAATCAAAGGGCAACATAGATAAATTGTTTATATTAAAATCTTTAAAAATTATTGTACAGTATTGAATTCTCAGGAAATGATGTATCGTACGCATGATAACATCCCAATAACTGAAAGCCTTTTATATCCTTTGAATACATATTACAAAACAAAGAAGTTATGAAAATACGTAAAATATTAAATTCATTTTACTTTTGGCCAATACTCCTAATAATCCCACGAATTTTGATTCTTTAAACCGTGTTTTACCCAACGGTACAGTTATGCTTCCATTTTAATAAATGAAAATATAATTAAAAAGTTCTCCACCATATTCCTTCTTATCTGGTATACATTTGCATTAAATCTAAAACTTTCTTTCTGTATTTGAGAGAAATGCAGTTAACTAGAAAAATTTGATTTGGGTAACCTAGAAGTATATATAGACTCGAGAAGTGAAATTTTTATTAAAATGAAAAAATCTCGTACTACGAATGCTAATAGTTTCGCGTCATGTTTTGATACATCCATTTACCCTGTTGTAGAAGTAGTGAGGATCTTTTCTTCCCTCAGATATGAGTTACAGGTGAATAAAACACTTTTCGAACGAAGAATTGCCCTTTCATTCTTTTGAAATTAAATGTGTAGAACAGGTGTTTGTGTAATTCAGATGTTTTATTTTGCCTATTAAGAGTTTCATTCAGTATAAAATAAATATAATAAATGCGTTATTGCTGTATAATTCACTTAATGGGTTGAAAAAAATGTTGTCATGGTGTATAGATATTCATTTTTAAGTAGAGACCGATATTTAAGTCTCAGATCATTTTGATTTGATTATTTGACGTTAAAAAGCATTTCTTAATGGGATAAAAGTCAAAACTTCGTAAAGACATTATATGTAAAAACGTTTAATGTTACTCTATGAGGGGGTGGGTATAAAATAAGTGTAATGAAACATTCAGTTCAATGGTTAAAGTGATTTGTTCTATATAATGTTCGAAACACTACTAAGTAAGGTTGAGAGAAAAATAATGAAGTTATTACTTTGTATTGACGAAGGCACCGTGAATGTAAGAGAAAATGCAATGAGAATATGATTCACAAATATGGCTTCCCAGAAAAGATTAACCGAAAACTGTCATCAGAGAATTTCTACTGCTGAAATGTTTCAAACAGAAAAAAACATATATCAGTGAGGGTTTGAAAGAGCTTTTCACTCGTCTTTCCATGCAGAAGACAATTGAATGTTTGAAATGTTCAAGCACATATTTGATAAATACAGCTTTTCTGAAGACTTGACAACAAAAGTGTTTCATATAAAAATCCAAAATTACTTTTGAGCAAAAATTTTCAAAAAATTGTTTCACACAAAAAATGCAAAAATCTTGCACTTCAAAAAACGAAAAAGGATACAACAGTTCAAAAGTCCAACATTACAAAAATTGATCATTTAAAAAAAGAATTTCATTTCTAGAATGAATAATTCGTAGACACAATGAACACAAAACAGTACACATTTTTGTAGCTTTTCATGTCAGATATTACAAAAAAGCTTGCTTCAAACACTTCGGTAAACGTCCTTAAAGATGTTTATTTTTTTCATAGCACTGTGTTTAGATTGTGCACTTGAAACACTCAAACCAGAAAAAAACCCGATGTTTTATGAAAATATAATTTATAGGACTGAATGTAGTTATGTAACAGGAACACCCAAACTGTTTACCATAAACAAAAACACACCAAAAGGGGACAGAGTGTTTTATTCCGTCATGACATACACTGTATCTACACGAACAACATTATGAAATAGTTTATCTAGCTACACAACTAAGGAGAGACATAAGAAACCTGAAGAGAAACCTAGAGAAAATAAATACACACAAACATTTTCCAGCTAATGTATCACATACAAAGTTGTTCAAATGAACTTGAAAGTAACTTTTGAATGTGCACATCAATTTTATAAACTTGATTTCTCAATTGAATTATTTAATGGTATGGATTCAACAGTAGCACACAGATTCCATGCAACCTTGAATCATACATAGCAAAAGTCTATATTAAAATGACATCCATTTTCTCTGTTGAAAATTCCTGAAGTGAAGGGATATTGCGAAACCTTCTTCTGCAACCTCAACTCGAAGGAAAATTACAAATGTTTCATTTTCTTAGCACCAATTTCTCTCATTGATTTGATTTGACTTCTTTTTGGTAAAATAAAGAAATTTTCAAGTAGAAAAGATGTTTCATTTAAAAGGTTTCACCCCAAGCAGTGTTTGTCAGTAAAGCATGCGGCAAATACCATGCAATTCAAATACTATCTGAGGTTCGTAATTTAAAAGACACAAGTTTCAAATCAAACATTTTTCTGGATAAGAAATAACTACTCTTGCACAGGAATCTATACTTCACATATGGTTAGTTATCTTCAACAAACCTCTCAAATTAGCTGCGCAAAGGAGAAATTGCTGAGATAGATTAATTGTTCCGTGCATGTATTATTAATTGCTAAGTGGTGAATTGCATAAAATATTAGAACGCAAGAACAAAGTATTTAAAAAATCGAAGATGACACAAAAATGGGATTTAAACCAACCTCATAAGTTATAGTTCACGATAAAGAAGAACATTTAGAGTTGAAAAATATGCAATATAGAAAATATGTTGCAGATTACATAAATAGCAATGTTTTGTAAGGATAATAATAAAAATTGCACATGTGATTTAATATAAAACATACTTTTACTTATTGCGTGTATCAAAATAACGCACATCTCCATACATTGGCTACCTTCTCGTAATAAAACATGTAATTAACAACTTTAAATCTATTTTTATGTAACTCAACACTTGAATTTGATCATCCTAAAATAATTTAGCATCTCCCTGTGCAAGCCTATTCTTCCTTATTTTTAGAGGTATGTTTCCCATGATAGGATATGAAGGAAGGGACAGGAATTCCTTTTCAAGCCACCGCCGGAAGAAATACTCTCTTAATTAAAATACTCTGCACTACATCTCTCGTAAAAAATGCTCCTTTTATACATGAATATACTTTCAATACACACAGGCGCTTCGAATAACAATTCTGCTATTATTGCTCATGAAACAGGCAGTTTGTCTTTCTTGCTGGTCTTCAAGACCAGCTCCAAAGTTTCAGTCAAACTGCTTATTTCGGTGACGAGATAAAATTAAACCATTCATTTATACAACACCTAAATTTTAAAAGTTCATCTCATGAATGGTTAATGAATTTACAGTACAGTTGTAGATGTTAAGTGCATAGTTTAACATTCATTTTGGCTTTTTGTTATTAAAATTGTAACAACCCAGTCTTTGCAGTGGCTAGAAATCTCAAGTCATTACAAAAGGAATATTCTTTCAGTGACAGTGATTTTAGAACAATTGCCTTTGAAAAGTACATCGAGTATACATACAATTTTCTAAACGAAATATAACCTACATTTTGTATAATAAACGATTATGGCCATCTATATTAAAATCATGCAATGTTGCACACAAACAAAACACATATCATATACAATGTTGTACATACATAATGTATTTTCCTGATAAATGGAATAAACTCACTGCAATGTACATCAAAATATACGTTTCTCATTTTACCCTGTTTTATTTAGTTAAAGCAACACATTGCCAATGTGATATGCAGTTTCAATCATGGAGTGACACACAAATGTACAAGAAACAACACCAAAATCTACCTCGTATACTATATGTATTATTATCTATGTGTTTAATATTATTAATCTATACTTGTATGATACGCTAGCTATGTAATCTTTTTTTAAAAAATGATATCAGGTAAACAATAAAGAACTTTTCCAGATTATTAAAATATATGAGAATGAAATTTCCTGAATATTAATGTATTTTCCATCGGATACTTCATTATGGATCAACGTGATTGATATTTTATTTACATGTCAACAAAAAATACTGGAAATCCAGACGCACAAAAATTTGCTTTTGTTATTAAAAATGGCCATCAGATGTATGGAAATAAATCCTATGCTTTGAGGCAGACTTGAGGAAAGCTAACTTGCAAAACGTATACCGATTGAGTGTGAATGCTCTCCTAAATGAATTTCCTCACAAAACATTGAATTACTCTAACAACACGCTATTTGTTTACTCATACAGTATGGGAAGTTCATGAGTTACATGTGGCGCCATTTTTATGTGTGAATACTTGAATGATTTTAACTAGATATCCTACTTTTCGAATTTGCTAAGTAGAAACTATCCATTACGGACACATGGGAATGTTTCTCTACAAGTCTCTACAGAAACATGTCAAGAAATCAGATATGAAGAGTTGAAAAATGGTCTCTTTATGGCATATATCTTCGAAGAAATCAAGCCGAGGTGAACAGTTTTGAAATGGTCTCTTTATCTGCGCATCATTTTTCATAAAAGTTAGTTTGAATGAAAATAGTTAATGCTTTCATCGTAGAACAAAGTTTTAGTTCTATTAGTATATGTGAATCAAGTGCGTAGTTTCGATTTTTATCTCTGAATCCAGCAACGCTCAAAAGTACTTCGCCAAATTTTAGCTTAGGATTTAGACCTATTCGCTTTGATTGTAGAACATACATACCATTCATTTAAATTTTTATAAATATATTTATTCAAAATGTTACTTAAGTTTCCATTTAAGTTAAGAACTCAAACGCAAATAAAAACTTTCCTAACTTTCTATTTTCACCGTTGCCCAAGATTTTTATGTGTAACTCACCAGTTTCAATCCCAGTTCATTTTTATATAAAAGTTTTAAAGGTGCTTACAGTATTCCTTATGAAACATAAAGTAAATTATATTTTTTCAATTACATTACATTTTATTTAACTTACACACATTTATATTTGTATATAATCCAGTCAATAAGCATTTTTGCCTTCATTTTCTGCAATTTACTGCAACAAACACATCAACAAATATTCATAAACATTTTAATGAACAACTTTTCGCCGCGCTCGCGGCTAAACCTGATACATCTAATACATGAATATTTGATTATGGATAGTCAAATTGTATTTGTTAATATTGACGAATTAAAAATTTTCTAAATGACATAGGAATTAATAAAATTCATCCAACTAATTTTAAGTCCTTAATACATTTAAGATATTATTTTTTTAAATGCAGCATTTTTCTTTCCGAGATATTTCGATTAAAAAGCGAAACAAAAACATTATCGTTTTTCGCTTTCTTATTTATTACATTTCTTTTAGATCAATCAATTTTAGGGGAAAAATTATTCAAATTTGTGTAAATGAAATTCTGAAGAAAAGATAACTAATCGATATTTGGCTTCCGAATACGGATTGATACAACTACATTTTTCAAAGTTGAGGATACTTTGATTTTATAAACAAATAAAAATCAAAAATTCACTTTTTAGAAAAACAAAATCGTACAAGTTCAAAAAAAAGTATATATGCATCGTTATTTTTTAAAGGGAAAATATATCAATTACATGCACATTCTTAAATGAAATAATATCATGTTAACTAAATATTTTTAAATAGTTTGTTCAAAAAACCAGTTCTAGAAGGTTTGAATAAATACTTATTTTTCGAATATGGGTGAAAAATTAAGACCATTAATTTCAATAATCCAAATAGGCAGGAATAAATTAAAATTTTAAGGCACATATCAGTGCATATAGAGAATAAATAAATTATTTCTTTTTTATTTATTCATAGCATATAGAAGATGATTTTAAATTTACAAATATTTCTTATCATTTAATAGCATCGTGTTAAAGGTCATTCTATAACATTAAGAAACTTCTTTCAAGAGCATAGCTATATCATTTTTTATATACAAGATTTTTCTTTATCCTGAGACAAAATTCTTAAACTAGGCACTTCGGTCAATGGTGTGTTTATATACGACAAGTATAGCACAATTTTAAAACGAAAAATTTTGCATATTTAGCCTTTCAATAAGAGCATATTATTTGGACCGAAATTAAATTTTTGAATAGTATGTTCAAACCTCTTCCATCTCACATGCTGAGCCACGACTATTGACATTTTTTTGATAATTTGAAGGTTTTGAAAAGAAATGTCAGCTAAAACAATAACCGTTATGATTGTTTTCGGTAACATGGTTTGCAGATTTCATTCCATTTGTGAGGTAAATTGACCGTGGAAAAATTTAGTAATGAGTTAAGATATGCTTTGAAAATTTTTAGCAATCATATAAATCATGAAGCTTTCACGAATAGCCTGAATACAAGGTGTCCAAAAACGTGGAACAAGAGTTTATTTTCTGAAATATTACACCAAGATATACTTCGAATTATAAAGTTTCATCAAATTAAGTGGGCAACAGTTTGAAAACAACTTGCTTCTGTGGAGGGGCATGGCAAAAATATATTAAAAAATTAACTTTTTATACGCCCCCCCATAGTGCAGAAAAGCCAATTAGTAAAATGTTTCTGTTGCACTCATCTGTAAATGAATAAATCTTCACCTTCCTATCTGTAAAATTCGCAAAGATATGCTCATTTGTAAACTGAAGAGGGTTTATCACAAATTTAAGTGGAGGCATTTATTGTAGAAATAGAAATTCATTCAATGCAGGAAAACTATCATGTACAATTATTTGCCTCGTATGGCATCATCAAAACGCCGCTATTTGAAAGAAATTTGCTAATCGCGCATAATTTTGTTAGTTTAATTAGCCTATAGTTGCCACGATCGATTTTATAAAGAAGGGAAGGGAAACTTGGGAAAGTGAAGATTTAAAGCACCTCAGAAAAGTCCCGCAATAACAAACAAGAAAATGATATTCTTTGCTCGCCATTGTGTGCTCGGTATTAAGCTTTACCTAGAGCATGCCATATTTCAGTAGCAAGGTGATAATTTATGCTGTATGTAATCGTAATGCTGGCCTAGCTGGAGAAGAATACAAACATCGTTTTCGAAATTTCCGGTATCCTTCTAGGAAGTGTATTTATATAATAGTTCAGCGATTGCAAACTTCTTTTCCCGGGTAGGATCGCAAAGGAAGAGGCGTGACACCAAAGTTTACATTTTGGTTTATTTTGCAAATTACCCTCTTTGCTAGTCAGGTCAAAATTTAGCTTTCCAAAGAGACTATGTGGACAAAACTTCATAATCATTCCATTAGTTACAAACAGATCATGACGGATGTCTAGAATTTTACAATTGAGCCCTACTTGAGGTAGAATCTAATTCTTCTTTCCTGAGGATTGTAAATTGGACAGAAGAATTTCGCTTTAACCCTTAGAAGACTGACGAGACATCTAAGTAATTTCAAATCAATGCAATTTATTAAAAAAATCAGTCTCGAAAGGGTTAAACGAGATGGAAGCATCAATAATCAAAGCGTTCACTTTCGAAACGATAAAAATCCATTCTTCATCAGTCACATTTTCAGAAAGCCATCGTTTTTTCCGTTCTTTAAAGTAATACCTTGAATAGCGATTATTCAGTAGCAATTTATCTGAATTAATGGATGATTTGCCTTTCCCAGCTCTTCTGCACCTGTGGTCGCAATTCGGTGGCGCGCAACCTCACCACGTATCACCTGTTAGACGATGGTTGAATGGGGAATTCCCTGGCATCGGCTAACGAGGACCTATTGAATTTCCTCCAGGATCGCCTGACTGCACGCCTCTTTACTTTTATTTATGGGGCCACTTATAATACATCTTCCGAGGACCCTAGCAAACCTTTTGCTGACCAATTCATGATGATTGCGTCGATGCCTCAAGTATTTAAGGGGATTGCGTGTGCGCAAATAAGAATGAAGATATGCATAAGTGCCGATGGTGCACAAATTAAACAGTTTTTGTAAATATCTCAATTAATGTATTATTTAACCATTTTTAAATTTAGTAACAATCAATGCATACATCCTTATTTTCCGATTCCACCGTTTGATATCTGTTTCAATATGTGTATTCTCTCTGAATTCTGCGTCAAATAAGTCGATCGAAACAAGTCGTAGGTATGGATAACATTAAATTTGCCTTTTAATATCTCTGCGAATTTCGCAAATCAAGAGGTGAAAGGTGTGTGTTATACTAATTGTCACTTTTACATTACGGCAGCAGTATAAAAACCTATATTTTTTTATCTTCCTATTATCTACAATAAAAATATTTTGGAAGTATATGTCTAGATGCAATATGTAAGAAAATAATCCCTTGTTACACTTTTTCCAGACAGCCTGTGTATCCCAGTTTGAAGCAAATATTTCTTATGAATTCGTGAAACAAAATTTAATTGAATGAAAATATTTTTCAAATCTTTGTATTAACTGTATTCATTCGAATAAAAGGAATTGAAATCTTATATGTGAGTTTGATTGAAAATATGAAGTATTTTGTTTCTGGAAAGTCTAGAATCTTTTGAATAGTCATTATTCAGTCCGAAAATACAGTTCAAGCAATGCGAAGGATTTAGAAAAATATTTCGCATATCTCAAAACCTTACTTTTCTTAGCTAAAGAGCATTGTTCACTTGTTTTCTATATTAAGCTGGTTTTCACAATGACTAAACTAGTTTTATAATGAAAATCTATAAATAGTGAGATTAGGTATTCAATGAATTTAAATGTAGAAAAATTGAAAGAAAATAATTTCGAATCTGAATTTTGACGACATATTTGAGACATTTAAAATTTACCAACGAAAGAAAAATGAAAAACAAACGCCATGAGAACACATGAGCTAAACGGTGCTTTCCTAAATAAAATTGCCATTAGAATTCTTCACTGTATTTCAGTTCGCAAATTACTGAAAAAAACTACAACAAAAGAAAACAATTTTCCTTTTTAATGTGATGGATTGAAATTTCTCTTCTTGTATTTGAAAGAAGCACCTTCCAATTATTGAACTGTTAATATTATAATATTTTTTCCTATTCCTTAGAAATCTCTGAAATATCTTATTTCGTAATGTAAGATAATAATTTACCTACACAACACACTTTTATACTTTGAACAATCTTGTTATATTTCAATCATCTGAAATGAAAGAGAAAGATAAGTTAAATTGTTTTGTTCGTGCTTCTTTGTTGGAGGCGAAGCATTTAATTCAATTTAAATAATTCTAACTATATTAAGAATCGCAAAATGAATGATCTAATGCTTCTATATTTTATATTTTTAACATTACAAATAAAGAATGACTTCATTCCAATTGAATTGTGAACGTAGAAATAGGCTCATCTCAGAAAACAGTTTTTCTGGAACTTCTAGAAAGTTACTCATGTTAACGATGTCACTTTCAATAACCAGCTAGTATTGATTGTGAAAGGGATGGAACCAGTGGTAGCTCATCAATTCAAAAATGAGAAGTGTTGCAAAAGGTATCCAAAAAATTGCCTTCTATTAATCCAGAATTTTTCACTCAGTGTCAGATCTTCTACATTTCAACAGTATTTAATGTGCAAGTTTAAATTGTTAATTGAAAATTAATAATTTAAATGTCTGTTAAATCTGCCCCTTTCCCAGATAACGACGGAATTTTTTTTATTTTTCTCTTTAGTTACAGTTATATTTATCTGAATAATTAATTTATAACAAGAGAAAAAAAGAAATATCTTAAATAATAAGTAGGAAGAGGTAAGTGGCGCGAATATTAAAACTAACTGTTTAAGAAACAAAGCCGAAGAAAAAAACCTTTCAAGAGAAGGTAGAAAAGGGAAGACACTAAAAATTGTCAGTTTCGCTATAATTAGAGAGGCAGGCAAGCTTAGCAACCATAATAACACTGTTGCTCCCAATTAATGTGCCCTTTCAATATGCGCATTCACCGACTTTTGGTCACCACAGTTTGTCTGCAGCCGAGAAATAATTATAACCCTTTCCAGACCTGTGATGCCTTTCGACATCATCGCAGCAGTAACGTCCTTTTCTGCGCATTTAAGCTTTTAATTTAGGATGGAGAGGGTTTGGTGGGGCCTAGATAGCAACAACATCTGGATACAAATGAATAATGGGCGAAGAATTGTAATCAATTGATGAAGAAATTAATTAATTAATAGGTTAAAATGAATAATTTTAAACATTAAGCATTTTTAAGTTGTTGGTTTTTTTAAATTTTTCTTTTTACCAACAAATAATAATTTGAGATGGAAAAGGTTAAGCACTCTTTCGCCGCAAATGGAGACTGCGAGGAAGGACAGCATACTTTCACATCCAAACTGTGGTTATAACATCGTTAAAATTATTTTTATCTTTAATTCCATGAAGTCTCAAAATTCCAGCAAGTAAATGCCGACTGATGCTATAAAAAAATTAACAAATTTTTGAAATACTTGAAAGAGGTGCTGGAGTTACTGCGAGGAAGGACAACATGTTTTTACATCCAAACTGTGGTTATAAGATCATTAAAAATTATTTTTATCTTTAATTTCATGAAGTCTCAAAATTCCAGCAAGTAAATGCCGGCTGACGCTACATTACAAATTTTTGGAATACTTGAAAGAGGTGCTGGAGTTCTGCAGCTCCAATGGATGAGCCACCACTGGATGGAACATTTCATTACCTAAACATAGTATCCAAATTCCACTCTGAAATTCACGATTACTGTTCTGTTCTTTCTACTAATCACTTTCAATCTGGAATGAAAAGGGGCAAAAAAGCACAGGATATGTGAGTATAAACCATGTGTCGGTAATGGAAATGGATGCACACATTATTTTCTTGTATCAGAGAAGCCATGCCGAAAATTCTTTAATGATTGACTTCTCGGGAATTTCTTTCGTCAAGGAAAATAACACTTAAGGGGACATACGACTATTAAACTTTGAAAATTTTCGATTTATGAAAAAAATATATATTATTTCCCTGTCTTTTCTGAACAATTTAAAACAATCCGCGTTAAAAAATTTCCTATAATTCTGAAAGTTATGAAGGAAAATGTTTCAGCTTCCAACGTAAACATTGAATATGGCCATATCTTTAAAGCGCTATATCTCAAAATGTGTTTTTTTTTATATTGCGCCCACGATATCTCAAGAACTATTGAATATTTTTACATAAAATTTTTACCGAATATGTAATTTGCTATTTTCTACAAATTGAACCACATATTTGTACATATTTCTCCAAAGTCGTTTTTTTCGGGGGTTAGAAAAGTTGAAATTTTAACTATTTTTAACATTTTTATTTTAAATTGGCATATAAAATAGAAATTAAATTTAAATGTTAGTAAATTTTGGTTCAGTTTCTTAAACAGACTGTTTGGATTACTTAGATGCCCAAAATATTGTGTTTAGAAAAATTGTTTATCCGTAATCATGCGCGCAAGGTGACTATCTCATTTTTTCTCCAAAAATTATACCCATATTTATTACTCTCAAATAAATACATACCAATATGAAGGTTTGAAAATATCTGTACTATAAGTGAAAGAACAGATATTTTTCTAGGAAAAAAAGAAGTGAGTTTGTGAATTACATTGTTTAAAAGATATAATGAATCGAATTTGACAGTTTTCCACCATTTTTTCGAGGTTTAAGAGTCATATGTCCCCTTAAGGAAAAAACATGCTCCAATAAACAGCTATTAAAGTAAAATGGGTGAGACAATCTTTTAAAAAAGTATTTGTCATTTAATGGTGCAATTTGCTTTTCATTAATATTTTTTCTCTTGATTACCTCTCAATTAATTTTGTATATAAAGTCAATGAATTCGTCATTTTCCAATCTACATTTTGAAAAAGATATCGGCGAAAATAAAACGAAATGGAATGTAAATCACAAGTGCAGTATGAGAGGTTTTAAGATATTTGACAATATTATACGTTATTATAAAATATTGTACGATATCATGAATATCGTATAATATGGTAAATTATTGTACAGTACGGTTAGGATATACACTACTGTGGATATGCTATCATAAAGATGTGTTTCTTCATTCAATCAAACATTATCTAAGACAGTCGTAATTTCTTTTAAAATAAGATTTTTCCTGAACAAAATAGTTACAGGGAATAATTTCATTATCTAAAATGTGTTTAATTAAAAGTTTGGTTGTACGGTGTTGGCTTTGAACAATGACTTTTTTAGCTTAATATTTTAAGTTCCTTTTAACCTAATCCTCAGAAGGGAATCAGTATTATGAAACATAAAGAATGGCGTTATTTTATTCGTCGCAACATTAAAAAGAAATAACGCTCTCTAGTTCGCTTTATTTGCTTTTTTTCAGTATATCTGGATAGTTTTAAGTTTGTGGTCTGCAGAAAAGTAAAACAATAAACATCTATCTTCGTTTGTGAATAATCTAGCATGATAAGGTAAAATAAATTTTATAATTTTTGTACCGGTAAGAATACTCGAATTCACCACTTGCAAACTGGCATTTTTAAAAATTTTTATACGTCTAAAAATTTCACCTCAAAGAAAACCCAGCGTGCCTTTTAGTATTTTTTGTTGTACCTCCATTTCCTAATGTCTAACGAGCATTTGATTTAAGATGTTACTTGCTACTAAAACACGTAGACGGATTCAGGTACGACATAGCACGGTTGATATCATTCAGAATAGTGTAGAAAAATGAGATAAATTGTATTGAATGGAAGTAACTTTAGACTACATGCAGTACTGTTGAAAAGTATTTTGTTAGAAAAAATAATTGGCTTTTTAATAAAACCTAAGGAATTCACGATTGAAATTCATTAAGATTTTGATGACTTATTATTAAAATAAGCTGACTGAGAAATTGAATGATATTGCAGACATCAGTACTTTTATTTCAGGAGACCACTGATTCTGAAACAGAGAATTTGATACATTTGACCGTTTTGAACGAATTCAATGAATGTAGGATTTGGGGATGGTTCTATTAATAAACGTACAGGAAGAGACCGCTTCAAGTGCGGCAGATGGGAATCCTTTCAAACTTACCTTTCCTTTAAGCAAAGGATGCTTTTGGTTTTGCTATGAAGATATGTATAGGACGAAGTACCTTTTGAAACGCCACTCATCCAAAGATAGCTCAGTAACCAATGGTTGTCTCCAGTCAAAGAGTTTCAAAAAGTCGAAAGAGAACATTGTGAAGATACATCAGAATATTAGTGTTTTAGGATCATCCAAAATGTTCTTAGAAGCTAAAGAACTGGCTTCTCAAAAGATACTTAAACACAACATACAGAAAGAATGCGAGCTCATTGTAAGTATTAGATGATAAAATGAGCTTCTCAATTATAAAAATACCTAATAACAAAAAAAATGATTATAAATTTGAATTACTCTCACACAAATACCGTCAAGATTTTGTTCAAAAATAAAATACTGTATGTTACATAATATATTTGAATATTAATATAGATAAGGACATAACATATTATAGACGTCCAAGAGTAGGAGAAAAGATGAAAATATAATTTTTTCAATCCTATTTAGAGTCTTAATACTTTGAAAGCATTTCTCGAGAGTCATTTTTAAACGGAGACACTGAACATCTCAAAGAGCGAGAACGAAACAATTCACTCTGATATATCCAAGAATGAATCGAAGATAAAATACGTCTGTCATGCACATTTTTTGTAAAATGCTAATCATGATATTTAGCTGACATTCTGACATGCATCTAACACACAAATAACTGCTGCTATACGCTTACAGACAAAATGAGAATTAAAACCACGTGTTTTGTGATTACAGCACAGATATACATTTCTTAGCAGATTTGACTACATTATGTACTAAGTGCTTTGTGTAACAAACACTAATGTTACAAACCACAGAAGTAGAATATATTTATGTGTGAGGAGTTAAAATGAGATTTGAGCATTCAAATATAGAAAACGAAACATTCAATGTATGGTTTCACTTAAATAGGATTGAATAGTCTATAGAATGACCAATTGGAATCGAAACACGTAAGAAACAACAATGTATAATAAAACAAATACCCTTAGAACTAATTAGACAACAAAATATTTGATATATATCTGATGAATTTCTCAGATCATCAAGTGCTTAGAGTAAAAATATATACGACATCGAATTTCACACCAACAATTGGATAAAATAAGATACATCGGATCACACACATACATCATACGTCTCGATCAACTAGTGTTAAACATAAGTCGAAATTGGATCGGTGATTGTTATGAAAATTTTCAAAAAACCAGAAAGCAATGTATCTTGCCAAATGAATAAAAAGTTTGGTTCGGGTAGGAAGATGCAAATGAAAAGCACAGTTTTGAGCATCGAAACACAAGATGTTGCTTGTCGCAAACAATTGGAAACGTGTGCCTTAATAGGATTATAGAAGCAGAACAAAAGGTCGAGCACCTATTTCCAAATGTACATTAACAGAAAACACGATGAGTAGCTTAAAAGAACGATCTTCAAATCAACCGCGGTGGTACATTAGAGAAACACTGCTCTAACCAATAGTGCCCTTCGTAGCGAAGCCGACGCTTCAATTCTCGGTCTAGACCAAGAAATTGATAGGCCAAGGAACCGCTTTTCACCAGCGAATGATTCATTACTACAGCATCATCGCCATTTGGGTGAAACGGCTCTTCAAAAGACATCATCTGATAATCAGAAGCAATTTTTTACCAAACAGAGAGGCCGAACTGTCACTCCGAGGTACCAATGACGGTGCAATCGGTATCGGTGCCAGACCCGGTGCGGATCACTGAATTCACTCGCCGGATCGCTTCAGCGATGGTGGGTGCTGCGATGCTCTGGTAGGAAGGGGGCAACTCGTCGTCTCCGTTGTTCTCGTTCAGGCTGCCGGGGGACTCGCTGTCCAGGGAGTACTGGGGCTGGATCAGGGGAGGGATCTTGGTCACGTCGAACATCTTCTCCGGGTCCAGGCCGGAGCCGACGGACTCCTTCTTGTCCACTTGTCTGCGGGTGCTGCGGAGGGTGAAGTTGATGGTGCGGGCCCGGAAGGACTGCAGGTCGCGATCGGATCCGAGGCCGGCGCAGTGCAGGACTGAGCGGAAAGCCCTCTTGAAGTCGCGACTCGAGCAGGCATAGATGATGGGGTTCAAGCAGCTATTCACATATCCGGTCCAGAAGAAAATGTCAAAGAGCAGACTAGGAATGTAACATTTGTGGCAAATAGTTCCTGCAAAAAAAGATGAAAAGGTTCAATTGACACATTTTCTTTCATTCAAACTCTCAGTGCAAAACCTGGTTTGGAAGTTATTCTGCTTTTAATAAAGTCTTTATGGAGCATTGTTGGCACACTTACCCATACATGTTTAGAAATTACTTAGAAACAGCAACTCTTGAATAATATAAACAAGAAAATAGAAGGTATTTGTAAAAAATGTCAAATAAAAAGTCGTTAAAGTCGTTTGTTAATAAAAAAAATTAAATATTGAAAAAAAATTAGAAATACTTCATGATAATTTTTTCCATTTCATCCTGATCAATTGATTAATTAATTAACAAAATTATTCATCCATTTCCCATTCGTATCCAGATCATGTTTCCTTCTAGGAACATGGTTAATATTACAGTAAATAAGCACAAAAAAATTGAAATAGCATTCTAAAACCTTTTATAAGACTTCGTGGTTATGAGTAGTTTCGGAATGTCAAAATAAAAAATTGACAGTTAACTATTTAAAAGTACAGTTCAAACTGAATAAAATGGTACTGTAAAAAGAATACTGCCCAAAAGAAGGAAACATAAACAATGTATTGTTCGATTTAGTAGTTCCTAATCAGATTCTTTATTTGGGTTTGTTAAACATTAGATTCAAATAACACACAACGCAATCACAAGTTCTATATTCAATCATTTTTAATTTAAAAGAATAGCATTGGAAATAAAGAAAAATCATAAGTCATAAAATTCTGATTTAAACAAGGAAATGTTACATGTTAGTAAACATAGAAAAAATAGACCTGTCCGCTTTTTCTGTGATACAAAATAAACTCTTGTATTTTAAAGTTACAGCTTTATATTCCTGCATGTAGTGTGAATTGGTTGTCTTTAGAATTTCATAGAAATATTTAGTTGAAATATTAAAGGTCTGTAATGCATTCCAGAAATCGTTAGTTTTTTTTCTCAAATTACCTAAACTAGTTTAACTCATTCTAAACAGTAGTAATATCTCGTTTCTGCTGATAAAACTGCTATAAACTAAAGTATTCAGTATATCATTTTTATGAAAAATACATCTGTCACTTTATTTAAATTTTGAAAATCACTACTTAAGCGCTTTTAAGTTGATTTCAAAATTAAAATGTATATAAATACTATAACCAGTTAGAACTTTTCGAACTTTATTATTATCAATGAATATTTTTAGAAATGCACTGAAACCGCATGTATTGCAAAAAGTTTCAATCGATTCAATTCACATTCTATCATTTTATGGAGATAACGGACAGGCTCTGATATTTTTAATATACGTCAGTAATGCATTTCAGTAATTAAGTTTCTTAATGTCTAAAATATTTATGTTTCTGCATAAAATTAGACCTGAACGTGCATTAGAAATCTGTACGAAACAAATCAATATGCTTTAGATAGGGGACATATACGCCAGACAGGTCGCTTGTCCGACGAATCAGGGAAATTAAGCTGATTTAGAAATTGGTAATTAAAGTTAAGCGTCAATTTTATCAATGATATTAAATATAATTCTGAATATATCACTTTCAATTAAAGGGAAAGTTTAACTTATGGGATAATTATTTTAAATTCAGAAATAAGTTATTATAGAATTTCTTTGCTCAGTTTAAAAGGAAATTATTTTTTCCGTGGAATCTTTTCAGAAGCTATGTTTTCGAAAGGCTCGAAGGTAAAAAATTCAGAGGCAATTTTCGTAAAAAACGTTATTACCAAAAATTATATCATTTTACATGTAATATTTAAAAAATTAAGATTTTATTTGTAAAACTAAGCCAAACTAAAATGGAAAAAGAATTCAGTTCTGTATTACATTAAAAATTCAGAAATAGTCCGGAAAAATCAAACGAGTTCGTCATTTGAAAGCAAACATGTTTTTAATGAATTCATTAGCTTTGTAAGATTTTGGCAATTGGTAGCTTCATTATTCCAATTTAGCAAAATTTCTCTACTCTTTGAGACAAGAAGTTTATAACATTATTTTTGTACATCAGAAAATATTTAAAGATTTATTAGAGACAAAAATAAAATGTTGATTTTTATTGATATAATGTCTGAGGAATTCGATAACAAAAACAGATAACAGCAATATCTTTGCGGATTTTTAGTTTTCCCATTCCAATACATCACAAAGTTTTAAAAGATATCATAAAATAATTTTGTGCGGCTAATGGTTATATTAAGGAAAATATAAAAACAACTTTCAAAATCACACTATTATTATCGTGATAAAAAGTAGAAGTATTTGGAATTTTAATTATATTTACGCTTTAGTCTTCAATTCATAACTCTCATTATTATAAATATTAGGGATTTTGAAATCAGTTTTTTTCAATTTCATTACCAGATGGCGCCACGAATACGAAATCAAAATATAATTAATGGATTAACTGATAATTAAGTTCTGCAAATTTGAAAATATTGTACTGTCATCAAGAATACATAAGTTACGAATTTCAAAACTCTAGCACAAAAGGAATTAAGTGTAAAATCGATTAAGAAATTCTATTTTTAAAGACAAAAAGCCTGTTAACTTAAACGAAAGAATATAAAAAGAACCGTTTTATGACAAATATCTTAAACCGAATTCATTTTCCACTCAGCATAATCTGTTTTTTTCAAAAAGGAATAATCATCACAGTATTCTTTAAAAAATGAACACACACCAGGATTCAATCATTTGTCTATTGAAATTAGGAGGAGTTACAGATATTGCTCATTTGTTCTCCCTTAAAGATCAAAATTTGCTTTTATATCAAAGGATAATATAAGTATATGGAAGATTGTTCAGAGGAACTTATTTCCAGTTTTTCTATGAACGCATCATAAACAATATTTAAAAGTTAATTGAATGTTGTGTATTTTCGACATTCAATTCAATGAGATGCAGTATTCCCTATAATCTTTCATTTTTATTGAAACCTTTCGATAAATTTTTCATAATTAAATCGTTCTTATCTACTTAGAAAGCACTAATACGCGATCATCGCATGGCGATTTGTTCGTACGAAGTGTTAGTATTCATTTTCAAACTTATACAGAAAAAGGAAATTTTCATATATTAATAGGATTTACTTTGGAGGAATAAATAAATGGATATAACGTTTCCACATCAGTATAACAAATTATAGATCAGTATAACAAATTAGAAGCATGTGTGCGATTTTGAGAAAACTGATGACAAATGCGAACGAATTTTGAGGCAATCCGTTGAAAAAAGGTATTCACCATATTTTAGCGAGAAAAATCTCTACAGTATTAGATTATACCTTATATATTCACCTGTTAAGTTCATTTTAAATTTTGACTGACTTGACCAAACACGGGAGATTTTTAATTAAATAGATTATGTACGTCTTCAAACTTCGTAGGATTTTGAACTTAAAAGAACCAATGGAAAAAAGAGAATTTCCTGTTTCTTACCTTGTTTTAATATTGATTATTGCATCTGTAGAACAGATACCATTTTCTGCTTACTTAATCAATAGCATCCAATCAATGCAATGACTTTAGAAAACTATACAGGGTGATCTTATAGAATCCATCCAATGTATATGCTAACATTTCTGAAGACTATCATATTTACCACCTCTTAATCTGTGAACATTAGTTAAGTCGAAAGTTGTACAAATGTTTCTACAAATGACAAAATTTCTATGGATATAACTTGACTTAGAAACAAAGTCCATTAGTCCGAATGCAACAGAAGAATCTAGACGCCTGAAAACCCAAATAAAACTTCTGAATTACCCTAACTGGTTTACGAAACATCGGTACGGCCATTAGCGAGGGCCGCAGTGGCCTAGTGGTAGGGTTTCGACCTTGGGGCGGGAGGGTTCCAGGACCGAAACCCGATTACACTGAAGATCCGTCGTGTATGGGGCCAGCTGCACATTAAATCATACGTAGTGGCCAAACGTCCTCCCGTCAGTGTGGCGTGGAAGCTTGGAGAGGATGGCGCCAGCTGAGGTGTCGCCCCCGTCGTCCGACCGCGGCTCAAAAATACGAGGCCAATCCCAAAATAGCCCTCGTGTTGCTTCAAAACGAGACGTTAATATAACTGAACTAAACTATCTACCGTTATCAGTTCGAAGTGAACAACCTGGATTCCTCAGTGTTAAGTTCACTGAAGGTACTTAAACTTTGTGCGCTACAGTAATCGAAGGACAATATTCCGTCTGAAATCAAAGGAAAAACAATGTGGAGATATGTCCATTCTAATCGTGGTCCAATAACTAATTTCTTAACTGTTAAAGATAGGCATATACTTCGTAGTCCAAAACTGTTTTAAATGACGTAAAGAATTATACTTTATGTTGTTGGAGTCAATAAATGCGCTGCTGAAAAATTGCGAAGTCTAAATATTTATTCAGTTCCCCGGCCCTATTAGTCTTATTTAGTACTACCTATGCCCCATAATAATAGTAGCAGTTTATGAATTAATTTGTCCTATAATAATAGTAGCAAAACAAAATAAATATAGAAGGCAACATTTATTATCAAAGAACTAGATTAAATTAAAAAATAAATTAAAAATATTACTCCTAATTTTTATTTTGAGTGCTCAGATATAGTTTCTGGATTTTTCAATAATTTCGTTACTGCATTTTAAACGTGTAGGTAGGATCCCTTAACTGCGAAACTTTGATATCCCTATATGCGTGAGCTTAATGAACTGGACAATCGCAACTCGATCTTTTCTTGAAAACTATCTTTTTTTCATCTTACTTTTACAAAGGGTTGATAATCAACTGAAATAAAATAATTGAATACGATCAGCGGATGAAATCAGAAAAATAGTTATAAATCGTAATAATTAGGTTAAACTAAAAATTGAAAGATGTGTCTAAACAAATGGCAGATGTCATGAAACATTGATTTTGATTGAAGGTTTCGCAATTTTGAGCTATAACATAACTTACAGCTGCATTCGCCAATAATTCCCGTTTAAATATTCACTTGCTACTATTATTATGGGACAGAGGTAGTGAAATATTTTTGACACATTAAGATTTTAAACAAAAAAGTTCCACTTTTCCGCGACTAAAATTAACCGAGTTAGGAAGCTTTGAAAATCATTACTTTTGACGATCTTAGACCATTTCAATGGGCTCCTCAAAGAAGATCCGCCAATAATCGAACGACTTGAGGAAGTTGCGGCCGCTGATTGGCTAAAACTAATGAAATTCACAGCTTCGTATCTCAATAAGTTTCAGAGGCCGCGGTGGCCTAGCGGTAAGGCCTCGGAACCGGAGGGCTGCAGGTTCGAAACCCGATCCCACCGAAGATTAGCCGTGTATGGGGCCTGTTGCGCGCTAAATCATACGTAGAGGCCAAACGCCCTCCGTTGGTGTGGCGCGGAAGCTTGGAAGGGGACGACACCCGAGCCGGCTAGCTGGTGCCAGCTCAGGTATCCTCCTCGTCATCTGACCGCTGTTCAAAATTACGGGGTCCGTCCCTGAATATCCCTCGTGTTGCTTCAAAACGTTAATCTAACCTAACCTCAGTAAGTTTTAGTCGTAAAACAAAAGAACGTTTTTGTTTGAAACTTTATTGTATCAAGAATATTTTACTAAATATGACTTATAGGACTCGGGAACTGTATAAAAATTTAGACTTTGTAATTTTTGAGCGTTGCATTTATTGACTCAAACAACATAAAGTATAATTTTTTACATAATGTAAAGCATTTTTCCAATTGGAAGCTTATGCTTATCTCTAACGGCTTGACAAATAAACTATTTTGCCACGATTAGAGTGGAGTGCATGCCTTGATGAAAACGATGATCTGACCCCAACCAACGTATTAAAATCCAAGGTAAATCCCGTGCAAAATACATTATTATCTGCTTTATATCCAACGTCTATTATCTATGTCTGGATACTCTGTCCACTCTAATTAGAGTGGAGTGCATACCTTGATGAAAACGATGCTCTGACCCCGACCAACGTATTAAAATCCAAGGTAAATCTCGTGCAAAATACATTATTGTTTGCTTTATATCCAATGTCTATTATCTATGTGATATCTTTGATACTGTACCTCATGTAGCCACTCGGTTCTGTAAGAAACAACCTACAATTTTCTTTATTATTAATACTAGACTTATACTATGAAAGGTAAAGTTATTAATTGACGAATCATTTTATGTTCAGTCTAGGATACTTTTGGACCTTATATTTGGAATAAAAAGCGATGAAGTAACAATAAAAGTGTTTTTATTAATTTCCTAACAACAACAAATGTTTTGGATGGAAACTAACATTATTACACGCATTACTAATTAATTATTGGGATATTTTTCATCAAGTCCCTCTACTTTACCTTTGTTAGACTCTAGGTTATCCGTTTTAGTTTTACAAATTGAAATCGTCATGGCTCATTACGTTGGTTAAAAGATAGAAATTATACAAAAAGGAAAGAAACTAAATAATCCCAATGTATCCATCATGCATAAAGTGACCATTTATTTTCCCCCTCAAAACGGGACATCTTTTAAACTTTTATTTAATATTATATAAATTCAAGAAAACATATTTCTTCAGTTTTTTTTTTATTACCGGGCAGATATAGAATATATTCAATAATTATACGTAAGTTCGTATGATTTAAATTATTGGCGTGAAAGTGTTTGAACAGTTCCATTAAAAAACTTGTGCTTAAAATATTCTCAGTGTTTCGTTCTGTCACTTCATGCGGTGTAATGAAGGTAGGAACTAAGTGCGAGCCAGGAGGCTTCTGACCAACTTACATAAGTGTGACACGTATAGCGCATGCTCCATCATCGCCTGGATAGTAGACATTACCGTAGGAGTTTTTGGCCTCTTCTTGCTTGAAATTGTTATCGTGTGTTCCTCTCTTTCTGAAAACGGGACATTTGGGCGTCCCGAAGATGTGCTTGAGGACACAGGGACAAAACCGGGACTGTCCCCTTCAAAACGGGACATATGGTCATATTAATCATGCATCAACTGTCACCCCAATTTTAAATGGTGCCGTTTCTGATATCATCACCAGATATGCGAAAATATCATTGACATATTATCATCTATTTTTATTTTGAAGACACTTTTATTTATTTTAATGGCAATGTTCCAATAGTTTGTGTGATGATATAGCTAAAAGTTGTAATGATCTAAAAAAATGGTAGACATAACCACACATAGTATGTGAGTTTAATGACTTTTTTCGTGTGATATGTTTTCGTTGCTAAGTGACGAGGTTTTTTTTTCAGTGAGAATTATTGAACATTTTCATATATTCTTTTTATTTCTCCTTTCAGTTGCACAGCTAAAGCAAGAACCTTTCCTAAATCGTCTTTTCTTGGTCTGATACAAATTTAATAACATTCGGAAGGCATTTAATATATAAGTTTTACTAAGCAATTTATTTTGCACTTTAGTGTATTTATTAAGCAGTTGTAAATGGCATGGTAATTAATGAAGAGTTATAGACTGGAGTTTTTCTATTCGCTTATGTAAGACCGGAGCTTCAAGAAGAAAGAAAAAAGCATTTAAAAACAGTAATATTGAATTTTTGAGAGTTAAAAATCCTGAATACTTATGTATACTTATAAGTTATATACATAATCTAAATGATAGGTCGACGATTACTATAAAAAGATTCAAATATAAAAAAAATATAATTTTGCGCAAGAACCCTCATCATTTAGTTTCTCTTAGAGTGTACTGAAATTCACCAAGTTGCAATGTCGATATCTCTCTGAATACTAGTGGTATTGAACTAGAATTTTTATATAAGTTGCCTTATATATCTGGCTCTCAAGTTATGAAAAATATTAGGTTGCGTTTCGCACATGCGCAGTAAAAAATTATTTACTACAAATGCTCATACTTCCTGTAATATTCAATTTTTTTTAGTCTAAATTTTAATACAATGCTTCTTTTACATATTGTCAAGTATTCCGTAAGTTTCGTACAATTTGGTGGAAAACTCTGCATGTTATAAGCAAAGAACACGCGGAAAAATTTGGGATTTTTTAAGAAAACCTTTATATCTTCCCGAATATTTGTGCTGTGTTTACTAAAATGCATGTAAATATTATGCACATGAAACATAACTGATGATGAAAGTTACATCTCGTTATCAACTTTCCGTGAAACAGGATGGGCCAAACTCCATTTTCGCCTTCATCCCTTCCTGGTGGACCACCTAATTGCCCGCGTGACCGAATCTTTACTGTAAAATGTGAGTTCCGACGAAAGTATGTCCCACGATTCTCAGTAACTGATTGTAAACCATATTATGCATATTAATTCCAATTTTGTAGCTTTTTGCCAGTAAACTCCATCAAACCAAACCAAACCAAATCAATTTTGAAGCATCTTCAAAATAGTGCATTATTTTTGGACACCAATGTAGGTAGGTTAATGACAGTGCTTTTTTTAAAAAAATTAATTTGATATGCAAACATATGACAGAATTGGAAATCCAATCATATTTACGATGAAGCATACTTAGAAAAAATCCATTACCTACAAACTCTTGCACAAATTAGCGGGAATTAAATGGCAATTAATTTTTCATTTTCCTATTTCATGAAGGGATTAGGTAACAGCAGTTCTTTTATTTGAAACGTTGTATGTTAAGTTGCATAATTTGAAAGTAAGCAATATATTGTCAGTTACATAACTCTTAATTACTTATTCAGAAATTATTTGGCCACCATAACAAAATTCCATGCAACTAATCAAACAATTTAAGCTTTTCATCTGTAAACGTTTGCAGAAAGTCTTGCTGTAGCTGCTTAACCAAATGTGAATTTTTCAAACACTTACAATATTGGAGTAATAAGAGGCACATGTGATACATATTAAACTCATAAATGTTTACTCTACGTTTCTCTTCAAGGTATTCTGCACACTGGTAAGAATGTTAGTACCGCAAAAAATGACAAACTAAACAATTTAAAGTTGCAAAATATAAATTCAAATTTTTTGCAGTAATAAAACACGATTTCTTAAAATATTTTACCGTCCATTCTATTCTTATAGGATGACAAAAGCAATGTCCTTCTTCAAAATTTACCGAGTTCGCCTTCAGCACGCAAAATGTGGTTAAAATTTTTAAAGAGAATGATTTACCTGCTTTCTTACAAAACAAAGAGAAGAAATGCGCAAAGGAAAGAAATTACAAACTGAACATTAAGCAAAATGTGGCCAAGTTCCGGATAACCGTCGATCGAAGTGACCAACAAAAAAGAAATGGGAAGAGAAAAAGACAGATAAACGAAAGACGGGGGAGAGGAAAATGAATCAACGACGAGAAAAAGAGCTAAAGGAAATCAATGAAATAAGGAATGGTAGAGAAAAAGATATTTGTGTGCAGTCTATAGGGGCCTCGATTATTGTTGTAACTTGTGGGAGAGTGTAATTAACGAGGAGATCTTCGAGCATTTACATTCGAAGGAAAAGCAAAAATTCATAATGTTTCAGTAATTTAATTAGGCTCCATCTGGGGGTGGAGGATCACTGCCACGATTACGATATTGAGATGATTATGGGCTAATTATTTATGTAATCATTTAAAATATTATTTGTGTTCCGCCTCTGTGTATGAATGCAGTTTTGCGTAGCATTTAAATCCTACTTTGTAATGTGAACTGAATATTTAGTGACAACTGGAATTTTCCCAGCCTTTTATTTTTTAATTTATTTAGTGTAATATTAGACCTAGTTTGAATTCTGGCTTTGTCTTCACCTAGAAGCTCAATTTTCTTGAAATGCCAGATTTAAGTCTAATGGGCATCACTTATTGTTTAAGAAAAACTCGCTCAGTCTTGAAATGTATCTCATCATCTGATTGAAATTCCTGTCGACTAGCCAAAAGTCGAATATCATTCCTTTTTGTCTAGGTTAAGGTCAATAATATACCATAAATCGTTGTACGAAAGCAAGTAAGTATGGCAATATCTTGGCCGAATTCGTTTAGTTAGATCAATGAAAAGCAACACAAAAACAATTTTGAGATGCATGTCTTAATTTTGAACCGTTGTCAGATGGTGAGTGGACGATAACTGAACCCACGCCCTCTCTCCATGCATCCGTACTACACCAATCAGAGGACTTTCACACTAAATAGGGCTTTGCATGTTCAAGGACCGTTCACACGACAGGAAATGCATGAAATCGAGTATTGAGTCTCCGATCTCGAAACTGACACTGTACCATAAGGCCGCCGTACTTTCGACGAGTTAAGAACAACAAGACGTAAATTACAATGTTCTTATCCATGAATAGGGTTATCGACTCTTAACTTCTAAGGCGTGGTAGCTATCAAAAAAGAAAAAAAATACGAAAGTTATTCATGACGATGAGGTAGTTATTCGCTTAATTTGAATAATCTTTTTACCTTAAGTATTTAAGGATTTATACGGATTAAAAATTAACTCCAAACACCATTTCTTCCTCTTTAGAGCTAGATGACCCATAAACGAAGGAGACTTTTGACCTCTAAACTGTTCATTGCCCATTCTATTCAGATCAAAATTATTCGAGTTATCTTGTTCACAAGTTAACATTATCAAAGCGTTATACAACGTGGCCCGATAGTTAATTTCTAAGCCATTAGAGATAGACATATACATCCACTGGAAAAATGCTTTAAATGATGCAAAGAGTTACAATTTATGCATTTTGTGTACATAAATGCACTGCTGAAAAAATAACGAAGTCTAAACTTTTAAACAGTCCCCCGGTTTTATTAGTTAGATTTAGTTAAATACAATTGATACACTACAATTTTAAACAAAAAAAGTTTCACTCTTCTGCGACTTTAACTGACCAAGTTATGGAGGTTTAAATTTGATAATTTTAAGCCAATCAGAAGCCTCGTCGAGCAAGCAATGTGCGTTGAATGCCGGAACTTCCTCGAGGCATCATGATCGGAGAAAATATACAGAAATTTTCCTGAAGTCGTATGACGAGAATCTTTGAAATAGGTTGTCTTCCTGAAAGGAATCTACCTAAAATTTATATTTCAGATATGAGTATGGTTGCAATGGGAAGTAAGAAGCTAACTAAATGTAGGGCTTCCAACTCTTAACTGCTGGACTCAACCTTTAGATTGTAGGCTGGGGGAAAACTCAAGCATCCTTTTCCTCCAACTCCTCCTCCTATACTAGGAATTTTGATGAAAATATAGGGAAATGCTTTCCCTTCTTTTCATCTAATAAAAACATAAGTTCTGTGCTTCCTCCCTAAGCATCCGTGAAGTTACTAATCTCATTTCCCCTTATTAAAAATAGATCTACCCATCATACACGGAGTAGGGACAGGGGAATAAAACGATCAACCAGGTAGTTAGAACGGTGTAGATTACTTCTGTAAGGGAGGGGGTAATTCTAAGCGTTTATTGGTACAACAGTTGTACTAGGCCGTAAGCAAAGATAAAAATTATTCTGGTTAAGGAGCCAAGTTGAGGAATCTACTCCATATGATCTGTCCATCACCATAAGCGGTGTATTATTTTCATGAGGTGCACTGTAATGAGGTCAGTTTTACACATTGCAAAGATCTTACAATTCAGGGCAAATATTTATTCGTGCTAATCCGAATAGCCTCTGTGTTAGGGCACAGCAATAATTAATTCGTATATATTACAACTCATTCCAATGACATTCATGTAACAATGAGTTTCTTTTCTGTCTGAAGTAGTTTAGTTTAGCTATATTAACGTCCCGTTTAGAAGCAACACCAGAGCTGCTTTGGGACGGACCTCGTAGTTTTGAACCACGACCAGATGACGAGGACGACACCTGAACTGGCACTACACCATCGGGAGGACGTTTGACCCACGACGTTTGATTTAACGTGTACCAGACCCACATACACGGTGGATCTTCAACGGAATCGGGTTTTGAGCCTGAAAACCTCCGGCCCCAAAGCAGACAATTTACCACTAGGCCCCTGTGGCCCCATCTCTCTGAAAGAAATTTCCATTAATGAAATTTTTCCTCAGTCCTTGCTGAGAGTCATTTTTAGCAAAAATCGTAATATAGAAAGGTAATTTTGCTTTCTCTGCTTGGGATTTATTTTTTTCAGACTTAAAAGAAAAAATAAACGTCCTAGTTTAGGAATGGTTTCTGCTCTACTGTATTATTATGTAATAGACATTATCAGCTGTCGTTAACGTATCCATATGAGACAATAACTGAAAAAATATTATTTTCAGCATTTCATCGATTGAGTGACAGTACCACTGAGAAAACATAGAATGTATCATAAAGGTACGAGCTCTTTAAATTGTGATTCCTAACCCCACACTGGGTTATAATTTTGTAGTTGCGAAAACTTTGAAAATACTCGTTCTTCAATACTTCCAAACAAGGACAATAATAAAAAATCTCCATTACGAAATTTCATCGGAAACTCTCAAGCAATTATATGAAATCGTTCTTTTTAATTTATCAATAATGCAGGGGTACCCAAACATTTTTCCCCCGCGTGCCCCTGGATTTGTTTTTTTTTTTTATTTTCGCGTAATCCATATTGTCATATTCCCCCTCCAACCATCAGTCTATACAAATAAGTTTTTATCAATAATCTTAAGGATTTATTTTTGATTTTACTTTTTATTCCATTTTTAAAATAATATTAGTTCAATGTCATAACAGATGAAATCAGTATTGCAATAATTTCGCATTAACTTATAAGAATAGCTGAAAATTACACTTCCTTTTGCTTTCTTGTTTACTTATTCTGAGTGTAGGTTTAGGACTTGCACAACTTTCACTTTTACATTTTACACGAACTTGGCGAAACAAAATTCTGTAACCTTTTTATTCCCTTATGTTTCCTTGTGTCCGCCATTACCGACTTTGAGTTCGCGAACCCCCAAATTGTCCTTTACGTACCCCCAACTTGTCCTTCGCGTACCCCAACTGGTCCCTCGCGTACCCCAACTGGTCCTTCTCGTACCCCCAACTTGTCCTTCGCGTACCCCAACTGGTCATTCGCGTACCCCCAACTGCTCCTTCGCGTAACCCCAATTGGTCCTTCGCGTACTGGTCTTACCCCAGGGGTACGAGTACCACAGGTTGGGAACATAATAATGCAAAAGAAAACCACGCATTGCTTAGGCATCCGGGTAATACTGGAAGGCCGACCCCCGCGACAGAAAACTTGGGTACTGTGGTCGAACACATAATACACCCCATTACGAGCAAGTCATGCGACGATTGCCCCCCCCCCATTACAGGTACACGGCCCGTCATCGGAGATGGGCCCCGAAGAGCCACATCACTATTTATGTATCCCACCGGGCAGCGAGACTCTGCCTACTTATACGGCAGTTTCTCATTCCCATACTTTAGGTGCTTCTTAAGTGGAATTCGTTTATCAATAACTGAAGCTCCAAGCACGTAATTTAGTTTTCTTTCTCTCAAAGTGTTGGGTAAAAATCTATGCTATCTCTCTCTTATGTTCTACGGGTTAAAATAGATAACAACCAAGCCATCTAAACCATGAGCAGTAGTATTTGTACACAGTTTTTTGTAAGATGAAATATAATAATAAAAATAATATATATATATATTTAAAACACGTTTTATTAGGTTACTAATAAGTAGAAAAAACTTTTTATTAAAATTATGGACATAAAAACAAGGTCGAAAAAGCGTGAGGCGCATACAGAAATACTCTAAGCAAAATGGATTATTAATTTTTAGTGAATGTTTTGGAATTTTTTTTCTCATGATATTCCTTGTGGTTTGATTTCCTTATAGTATCATTTTCAGCTCTTCGCGCTTTTACAATTTTATTTTGACGATGACAAAATGTATGCTCTACTTTTTAGTACACTAATAAAAAGCTTGTTGTAATTTTCTAGATTTCTATTAATTTGTACTTTTTAGGTTTTAATATATTTCATAATTAATTATCATAAGTATTGTGGAATTTCAAAATCAGTTTTTCTCATATTCACTTATCGATACCCCCAAGGGTATAGAATAAAAATGTAATGCAATTAAAATTAATTGATTAACTGATAAACTCTGAGAAATATTAAACCACTGTAATGCCATCGGGAACCCACAACTGTACAAAATTTCAGAATTATAGCACTTAAAGAAGTGAGTGAAATATTCATTACAAAATTCCATATTTGCGGACATAAAACAACTTAGATCAAATAAAAGCGTGTAATGAAAACAGTTTTTAAAAACAACTTTATTAGTGGACTGGAAAACAGAATTTTAAATTTTAATTATATTCGACTCTTTAATCTTTAATTTGTAATTATAAAGAATCTTGAAATAGCATTTTCTAAAATTTACTACCAGGTGGCTCCACTTGTGCGGAATCAAAATTTGATTAAATTATTCTATTAGCTAATGTTAAGTTCTGAAAATATTGAGTTGGTGTATTGTTATTGAGAACACTCAATTGCACAGAATTTCAGAACTCCAGCCCATCAGGGAGTGATTGAAAAATCGATCACAAAAATCCTTCTTTATAAACCTGAGAATTCTATTCTTAGAACAATTAATAATTTGAGAATTAGAACATCTAAGTATTATACAACACATGAAGCCATCTTTTTAATAAGAAATTTATCTTAAGAAGTCAAATTAGCATAATTTTTGTAGCTACACTATTTCTCAAAATGAAAGCATAATCTAAAAAAGCTTGCTCACTGATTGAAGTCAGTGTTCAAATATGTAATTTTCAGTCAATGTTCAATTACCCAATTTTCAGTCAGTGTTCATTAATGTAATTATAAACATTAATTATCTGCAAATGAACACAAAACTGGACTTCTGCGCATAGGTTAGAGCATGAAATATATAAAAAGGGTGACTGATAACATGCCACGTTATGGACAAATGTTCGAATTAGGGTGTGTTGTTCAACGTTAATATAGTTACTATTCAGTATTAATTAGCTATAAGTTAGAGGCGTGATTTAAGTGAAGGTTAAAAGTTTCAGTTAATTGGTAGACTTCGGCAGAGGCAATAGGCTATGGTGGCCTAGTGGTAAGGTGGCGGCTTCGGGGCCAGAGGGTTTTCGGTTCGAAACCCGATTTTAATGAAGATCCGTCGTGTATTGGGCTCGTTGCACGTTAAATCATACGCAGGGGGTCAAACGTCCTACCGCTGGTGTCGTGCGAAAGTTTGGAGAGGGAGGCGCCAGCTCAGGTGTCGTCCTCGTCATCTGACTCGGTTAAAAATTATGAGGTTCGTCCCAAAATAGCCCTCGTGTTGCTTCAAAATGGGAAGTTAATATACCTAAAGTAAATCGGCAGAAGCAAACACAAATGGAATTCGCATGAAATCCAAATATCCCTGAGCGTGTCATATGAACCTGCCCAAGGGCAAACAAGAGCACCAACTGCACCAGAAGACCATTTTCTGTAATCTTCTGCTCGAAAAAACCTAGAAGCGATTATTCAGAAGATGGATTTTAGATCTTCAGGCTAAAAGATGAACTTCTATCTGCTGTTACAAACAAAAATTACGTGGCTGGATTGGCATGAGGCGGGAAATTTGAATCTCCACTTTTTTGTGTTCATTTTTTCATATAATTTAGGGAATCCAACGCGTTTCTAAATAGTACTACTGTAGACAAAATTTCACCTTCTTCAAATTTTCGATAATTGATTTTATCTTATTTTCCAAAAAATCTAAAATTATAGGTCAAAATCTCAGAGTTAAATAGCATGTATTGCGCCTTTTCTCTCAAATTCTTCACTTTTAGTAAGTAAAAATGATTTAGAAAGTAATCTTCATTTAAAAGGTTTCATTCTAATTTTCAAAACGTGAATTTATAATTTTTTTGCTTCATTCATGAAATTCTTCTATAACCATTTATTGATTTTTGACACAACTGTTTTATTCACTTTCAAATATAGTAACGTATCAAATAAAAATTTGTAGAAATTAAGGTTTATTCCTTGTCGAGTCAGGAGCAGCAAAGCCCAGGTTAGATGAATTCATGTTTGTATGTTCATGTTTATGTCATTAGATGAATTCATGTTTGTATGTTCAAGTTTATGTCATTAGATGAATTCATGTTTGTATGTTCATGTTTATGTTCATTAGAAGAATTCATGTTTGCATATGAAAATTGCTATCAACATCTGTTTCATGGATCGTGTATGTTTTATTAATATTTAATGCACAACTAGGAAGATTGCAATCATTTTTGTCTTACTCAGATATCCACACAAATTATTAAATTTTACACTGCTACGTGCTTTCTTTATAAAATATCAATTTTCTTCTTCTTAGATGATCAAATTTCTATTAAGCTTATACAAAGCTACTTATTAATAATTCTATTTTCCTTATAAATGGAGCTAGATAATCAAAATACAACTAGAGGCAATATTTATTATAATGAAATAACAATGTTCTGCAAACATAAATACTTTATCTATGCTATTTTTCGTTCGAAAGCATTGCGCATGATAGAAGCTCGAATCTAGGTCACTGTAGAACGGTAGGCCCGTTATTGGATCGAATATCTCCATTATCCTCTAAATAGAGGTCGTATCTAGATGTTTCAGCTTTGTCAGTTGGGATTTATGAGTGCATAACTGAAATCACTTTCAGAAATTTCGGTAACCATAAAATACAACTATGTACAGGTAGAGGGAATGAAACAGAGATAGCTACACGAAATATTTCTTCATTTGGTCACATCAAATTATTTTCAATTGATTGTATCAAAGAAAGCGGCTATCAATGCTTTCAATTAATATATTTCCTATATTTTTATTTTATTTTTGACACGGATGAAGGATACAGTTGAAGGATTTCATAAATAAATTTTAATCGAAAGCCATGAAATAAAAACGTCTTCAAATGAAATGTCCAGCAACTTTTTTAAACTTCACAATTCAAGTTTTTCGATGTTTACAGGAGTTAATTTAACCAGTTGAGTACATAGCTCTAAAATTCTTTCGAGGGCTCTGAAAACATTATGTAGGGAAGAGTGGGGTAAAACAGGGTAGTGGAGTGAAACCGGGTACTTTGATTCTGGTGCTATTAGTTCCCCTATCTAGTGGACAGATTCTGAATTATACTGCATCAATCAAAAAGAAAGGATGGTTATAGTGGCCGTGTTGTTGCTATTGAATTCACTGCGTCTTTGAAGGTTTAGTTGTTTTAAGATGTCAACTCTCTAATGTTCGTTTGTTTCTAAACTATCCTTACAGTTGTACAAACTATATTTAGTCCAGCTTATTATATGTTTACTAAGGAATTATAATCTATCAGCAATTGGGATTTACTCCTATAATTGCGTGGCTCTAATTCGTTTTTTTAAAACCGGCGCACTCGGGGTAAAACCGGGTACTCCAAGTGACGCAAGACGGTCCAGACTGTACTAATGATTCTTCCTATGACGACGATAAAACACATCGGGCGTTGATTGTTTATATTTTAGTGTTGAATTTTCTAATTTAAATAAATGCAAAGGGTGGATCCAATGTAGAAACTTTCTCAGATGGGCCCATGAAAGCTGCAGTGGCTCGGAGGAAGAAGACAATTGCTTTACATATTCTTAAATTGTCATATAAAATAAAAATGTCTACTTTTTTGCACTGGAAATCTAGTTTTCCTAATTTCCCATAAAGTTAACATGTGTACCCAGTTTTACTTCACTAATAGGGTAAAACCGGTGGTTTGACATAGACTATATGTAGAAACATTTGTCCATTTGAATATTTACTCGTACTTAATTATAATTTATATTAACAATTATTTGAATTATTAACATATTTATTTGTGTATTAACATCACTCTTTTATTGTTCACTATGTTGCAACGGACATACTCAGTGTATCCGATCCTGATTGACTATGTTGGTTGAGGATTATTTTCTGGTTGTGGTCAATTATTACAATCCTGAAAATCATGCTGATTGGTTCTTACTGTTGGGGAAAAGTGTTGTATGTCAGTAACGCATATATACATAAGATTTTGATAGATCACTTGTACTCTGGAGCTCTTTATTTCAAGTCAAATTTTGCTATCTTTGTCGAGATGCTGAAACAAATATTTTTTTCGGAAATGTTAGGAAACTGTGAGGAAACACTACAGTGTGATTTTGACCGAAGTCAAATTCATTCACTTCAATCTATTACTGAAAAATACTTTTATCTTCCTGCCAATAAACATGGCCAATTTAAGATTAATAGGGGCATCTGGCTCTGAAATTCCTCGGATTTCTCTGAAGTAGCACATAGGGAAGAGTCACCGAATATGGACCGGTGCCTAGATTGGAACGGTATCATAACTTCAATTCTATTTAATATTTGCACCGTAAAGTAGGGAATTTTTTTGTAAAGATATAAATGCGGTATATGAAATCATTTTTAACCCTTTAGCGTTCATTGGTTTCGTAGTGAAACCACACGTTGAGCATTCTTTTACTGCGCATGGGCGAAATGTAGCGTAATTTTTCTTTCAAAACTTAAGAGCCAGATATATAGGCCAACTTATATAAAAATTCCAGCTCAATACCGATATCATTCACAGAGATATCGGCATTGCAAGAGCTAAGTTGCTTTTGATCTCTAAGAGAAACAAAATGATGAGGGTTCTTACACAAATTGATATTTTTTAAAATCGAATCTTCGAAAGTAATATTCAATTTTATGAAGGTTGAATACCCTGAATATTCACGTATACTTATAAAATAAATGCATAATTTAAATTGCATTTCGATGATAACTTATAAGACGGAAAAATAGCCCGTTACCGTTCATTGCTTTCACGGTGAAACTACAAATTTCTTAAAAATAAAAAATGCTAAATTTTTTTTCTTTACATATTTATGATCAGCTGCATGCCTAATACTCATTTTTGAAATAAATTTAGTAATTTTCAAAACGAAACATGTAGTGAACTTGAAGGGGTTAAGATAAAGAGCTAAGTGTTAGAGAACAAGTGTTTAGATTTTAGTATCATCAATTTATTGATTTACAAAAGACAAAATGTCCTTCCTCTGTTTTAAATTAAATAGGAAAATATGTTATTACTTCCTAAAATAGGAAAGTTCTTTAACTACAACTTGCTATAATCATTTTAATGAAATAGTTTTAAATTAGGTTAGGGGTATTTTTTGTTGCTATCCAAAGGTTGCCTAGATTGGACCAAACATGGGTTGCTAAATTAGACCATTTAAATCAATGGGATTATTATCTTAAACTACAGGAATAGCTCAGAAAGCAGCTTATCATCATTATTAGTTCTCATAAATTGAAAGTGGGACAAGTCAAAGAAAAATAACAATAAAAGGACACTAATGACATCAAAGGTTGGATCAAAAGAACAAAAATATTGTATTTGTATCATTTGCGAAGAAACAAAGGAATAAGAAGTGATACAAAGTATAAGATGCCATACTTGGGTTCATGCATTGTGTGCTGGTATGAATTTGGGAATAGGAAAATATTTTTGCTCTAATTGTTCCTAAAGAAATTGTTGGTCCAATTTGGGAAACCTTTTGTTCCTTTGATTGGTTGCTGTTTGAATTAAACCAGTTGCTTTGATTAGACCGATGACACAATTTTTAAGCTATTTTTTCCTATTATAAAGTCTATTTCATAAAAGAATTAATTGCATTGCTTTAAAGATAAATAAACTGCAAAACATTTCTACTACTTTCATTAAAATCACTTCTTTATCAGTGTACATTAAAAAATTTCCAGGTGTAACAAATTCGGGACTGTCCCGAAAAAGAATTTGTATATTTGTACTTGAAAATCATTACACTCTAAAATAATATAATTTTGCAGTCTTTTAATCTTTGTAACTTCATTTTTATTAGTAATTTTCTGTTACAATTTTACTATATTTACTGCTCCATAATTGCTACATTGTTTATTTGCTACAATTAGTTTAACTCATCTTTGTTATTAATTAAGATACTTGTAATTCAGAAATTTTAAATTTATATCTAAAATTCACGTACAGAAATATGTACGTAAGTATCATCGAAACAACTAAAGGATTCGTCATATAAAAGAAAATGTAAAAAAATTACTTAATTATTATTTTCTACATAACTGCAATTAAATTGTCACAAATAATATTAAAAGTGCTATAAATAATATTTTCTCGACGCGAGGATGAATTTTCTTGACAATTTTGATCAGAAAATCTTTTTCGTGATCTCTGTATTCAATGATCGCTGAAAGTTATGCTGTCCTCCGTTTCGAATTTCGTTACAATTCGAATAGAGCCATTTCTTTAATGTGTTTATTCTTATAGTTTTTGAATGACAACAGGTTTTCAATAAGAGTCTGAGAGGGAAAGGGATAGAAACGGGGTGTGACAGATTTCCCATCCCCGACATGGCGATCGTCTGAAACAGCTATTTGAGCGCTGGTGGATATTTTGAAATGGAAAATCTTAATTATTGACAAAAAGATAAGTCTGAAAAGGTAGGAAAATTCTCCATGGATTCCTCCTTGAAGTACCGGTCTGTACTTTTGAGGCATAGATGTATTTTTTTTTTCTTGCTATATTGTAAGCGCTATCTTCCTACATTCTTCTGTGCATGTTGGTACTTCGGGAAGGAAAAGAAATATAATTATATTGATAAAGAGACTGAATAATTATCGTTCATTTATTGGATCTCTGGATAAAAAATCTGGAT
>BGPR01000045.1:917862-950913 GCA_013235015.1 Araneus ventricosus | reverse complement strand
GAATAATTATCGTTCATTTATTGGATCTCTGGATAAAAAATCTGGATTGTGAAATTTCTGTACTCTTTTCACGCTTCTCTTTTTTACTTTTCCTTCACCAAATCTACTCGTACACCGCAGCATGGTCTATCGTTAGCAAATGAATTAAGCTACATGTCCGCACAGTTGTCAGGACGCTAGATAGTGTTGCTTTGGAATACGAGCGTCGTTGACAGTTATTATGAGACAGCCTGTGTACATGAACGTGATATTTCGAATATTATCGCTGAATATTTTTAGTAATTCTTTTAATTCTCTACAGGGTAAAAAAAAGTATAGGGATCACTTTTGTGGTTATCTAGCAGTAAAGTTATAAAACCTTATTATATATGTAGCATACAGATCGAAAGCTCCGCTATTAGTCTTTCGATTGCAATACTGTTCGATAAAATCACAATAATGCCTTTGAAGAAATTTGAGCAAATGCTGATTGGTCAAGTACAAGCACTTTTAGAACTTCCATGGAGCCACAGGATTATACAAACCCATTTTAAAAAGAAAGGTATTGCCATTTCTTTCAGCCATATCAGTCGCATCAAGAACTCAAACTTGGCTCGACGAAAAATGATTAAAAACCCATAAAAAATGGACGGCAAAGCAAATTGAAGAAACCAGATTTGCAGAGGCTTGAGAAGATGACATCGAAACCGGATCCACCAACACATGAAAGCATGGTTAAAGCTCTTAACGTGAGCCAGCAAGTTGTAAGCTATTAACTAAAACATACATTAAAGAAAAAATGCCATAAAAACCTAAATGCCATCACTTGAATGAGAGATCGGTGCAGATTAGGAGGCAACGTTCATGGCCACTCTACAAGCTTCTCCGTAAGGACAGATGGCGAAAGTTCATTACAACTGATGAAGCTTGGATTTATCTATCCGATACCAATGCTAAATCTAAAGTTCAGTATTTTAGCCGTGACCAGAACAGGCGAGACTTGACTCCGTCAACCACGGTGCCTCATACCAAAGGCGCAATGGTTTGGATGCACATTTCCGCCAATGGTGTTACCAAACCGCGGTTAGTGCAACCTGGGGCCAAAATAAATTCTGATTATTACATACAGAAGATATTAAAGCCCTTTCTTATGGATGATTACTGCAGATTGTACCCAAATGATGATGTTGTTTTCCATCAGGATTCTGCACCATCGCATGCATCTAGGGTCACCCAGAAATTCCTCACGGATCAACAAGTACAATTCCTGAGGCCACAAGAATGGATGCCAAACAGTCCTGACGCTGCACCATGTGACTATTTCCTATGGGGACATCTGAAAAACAAACTGAATAAGCAAAGAGTTTCTACGCTGAGGGGCCTTCAGAAGGCTATTAGAGAAGAGGTGAAGAAAATCCCGCAGGAAATGATTTTGCGAGCTTTGAAATCATGGCCGAAGCGTTGTAGAAAAATCTATTATGCCGTAGGTTGACATATTGAGAAGCATCGCTGAATTTGTATAATAACTTTTGGAAATAAAAACCTTCAAAAATGATCCCTATATTTTTTGTTACCCTGTAGAGTGAAAGTTAAAATATATTCCAAGAAATTATTATCTGCAAGGCAAAATGAACAGAAAACTTTGAATTTCTAAGATACGCTTTTAGATAAGAAAAGTTTACTCGCATAGAAATGTCATTTCTCTGCTAATAAAATATGTTTTAATGCAAATGAAATTTCTGTTAAATTTCCTCAAATACAATTCATTTCAAAGGCGTATTTCGGACTTATATATCTGAATAAAGTATTTTTCAGACATAAAAAATTTTCAAAATCATTTTTAACGATGCGTTTCTTTTTCTTTTCTCTGTGACGAGTTCGAAACCAGAAATATTTGAACTATTTAATTAAGTAGAGCTTTCTAATTATTTTGCTTGAATTATACATTACTCAGCCAATTTCAGAGTTGAAAAATATAACATTTTCAGAAGTTTAAAAAACAATTGTAAAAAATTTGATCTAATGCTTGGCTTGCTATATTTAAGTTGCATGCTTTGATTCGATGCTTTTGATAGTTATCTTAAGCATGAAATTATTTTTTTTTCAATTTGTTTTTTGTATCATCTATTGCTTTTGTACAAATTAAGAATATATGTATTACAAAATCTTTAGTTTGTGACAAGGATGAATATCCAAACACTGTGCTCAACAAAGAAAATTCAAATCTGAATTTATTTGACGCATTTGTTTAGGGGCCGCAGTGTTTTTTTTTGTAATTGTTTTTTTAAAAATCTATAGTGGGACTCAAGAAGTTCACAGCACTCATCGAAATAAAAATCATAAATGTATCGTCAAAGTGTCAAACCACCATTCATGGTATTTTCGAATTGAACAAATTGGATTGAAAATTGCATGTCAGATATTATACGGGAACATTTATTCCAACTTTTGTAACGCCGCCTATCGCTGTTGTGACTACTTTTGTTGACCTTTTTATTGCAATTATTTTGAATTTTAAACAAATTATGACTTAATTTTGTAGCCTGTTTAATAAGCTTTCTAAAACTGTCTCACTTTTTACTCTACGTGAATTACAAATGGAGTTACAGCTGTTTTATTACCGATCTGTAAGCATTAATTTAATTTGCATGAAAACTTTAAATGCGTTTTCTGAAAAATGATATTTTTGAGGAAAACTGTCGACCGTAACAATGATTTCTCAAAACGTTATTCAAGTATTGATATGAAATTTTCTGAGATAGTTTTCTGTAATATGCTTGATGTTTTTCTCTAAAAACTAAGGTCAATTTTAAAATCAAGTAATATTTTTAAGTGTTTAAATATAAACGAAAAGCATTTTTTATGAAAAATTACCAGTTTAGTAACTATGTTCAGCTATATCTCAAAACTATTTTGAAGTACAAGAAAGATTTTAGAGCATAACACAGATAACAGTCATAAAAATGTACTCCTACAAGGATTTATGTATATTTAGAATATGATTTTGTCTATGGCTGTTAGCGTAAAGCAAATATTTTAGCCATTTTTCTTCAAATTTCTCAGTTTTTTAAAAAAAATATTCTATTGAAAGCTTAATATTACAATATCTTCATGGTTTTAAAACATATGAAATTGAAAAATAACATTAAAATATATATATAAGTTATTTTTCAAAAAAATGTCTCCGAACACAGTCGGATACCTTAATTTCCTGGATAAAAATGTCTGTTTGAATGCGTAAGTTTGTCTTATTTCTTTAAATGATTCTATATATATTATTTCATCACCTCTAAGACAAACTGTAATAGCAAAAAGGAAAGCCGTCGAGGAATAGGTGGTGAATTCATTAGCACCTCAAATTCTGAGAAGCCATGCACAGGCTCAAAGGGTTGTATTCTTTAGCAAAGTATGCGCGCTTAAATCTGTTTTATACAATTCGAAATAGAATTGTATAAAACAAATTTTGCAGTATTACATTCCTTTTATCTCTTTACAAGCCTATATTTATCATTTGCGTGGAATAATTATTTTTCGAAATACGTCGGGCGTCGACTACACTTCTTCGTCCTGTTTCCGTATCATACGTATAGGAATATGTTCCATAAATCTTGAAATAAACAGTCCTTCAATTTTGCTGACTAGCTGATAATTCGGAAATTGCAAATAAACATCCCGGACACAAAATTACGAAATCAGATTTTACAGAGATAGTACATGGTTGCATTAACTTGGGCCCTGATCGTAGCTTGGATATTAGGAAGCACGATCTCAAAATAAGGCAAGATAACAGACTCAACAAGCTTCTTCCGCTTGCCCATCAAATTGGTCGTCAGTGACTGTGGACGTACATGACTCCACCAAACAGCATATTCCAAAGCACCAAAAATTTTCCCGGTGGGGCTAAGTGAAAGGAATTTGCTAGCATAGTGATTTGTGGGACATCAAATTAGTGCCCTGTGAACCAGTCATGTTACATCTGGCGCAATAGACGGTACAACTGCCATAGTTGGTAGACAAATTCGGTGAAAAGGCCCTCTCCACGCGGAGTCCAAACAAGGGACAACGTGATATGCCAGAATGGGGAGAATGGTCGACGTCTTTTATCTGAATTCTGACTGCCATCAGTGGTGTAACGCCAGTGGCCGAAACAAATCCCCAAAACGTCAAACGTGCAACCTCGAGATGCACTGAATTCTGGACACAGACTGAATGATACATCTTTCCAGACCTCCTGATCATGCGGAAAGCGTTTCGTTGAATACAAGCGAAAGGATAATCGGTATATCCATACAATGCATTGTCAATTATCCACATTCCAGTGTCCATGTGCTTTATCCCACTGGAGTATATTCTGTTTTTGGATTATGATCAAAGAACGTCGCACAGGCATATTATTTAATCCCTTACCAGTGTAGCCTGAGCTCAGTTTGTACAGGAAATTATGGTATTTTTATGCTTATAATCTAAAATTAAGTCATTCGTAGATGTCTTCATTCAATACAAAAATGACAGGTAACCCATTGACAACTCAAGTGTTCTATGGACATGTAGTTGAATCAATACGACTGTGGCAACTTGGCTACAGTAATCCCTAGAAAGGGAAAAATAGAACTGTCCTCCCCACGCCCGAAGGGATTCACTAGCAGATACCTTCTGACCCTGCCCCCAGGCGGGTGTGGATTTTAATCGAGCTCTAAACCATGTGATGTTTATATTTTATATGTTTTTGTCGTAATGGTTTTATATGTGTGTGTGCGTGATGTAAATAAATCAAAAAAGGACAAACTGGATTATCATTGAACTCAATATCAAATCACACACATGGGAAACCATTACAACGACTACGCATCCCCCAAACAGAAAGGGGTAATCTAGTTAGACGGTACAGAAAACTACACTGTTAAGGGGTTAATAATTCCATGCGGTACAGCTCCTACCACAGTATGAGCTCAGAAATAGATGGACCTAGTAAAACCTGTAACATTATTTGTTACCTAACCAGCAATTTACTAATGATAAATGTACACTGATCTGAGGGTTTCACACCTTCGATATTCTTCTACGGCTTTCACCTTCTTTCTGTCCACATACATAAGGTGAGTTGCAGACAAGTGTTCTTGCCATGCAATCTCGATGTAAAAATTTATTTCATGGTATTTTGCTTGGGTGTTTATTTGTATTGTGAGCATTCTTAAGTTACGTACAAAATTATAAGCATTTCATTTATCCATATTTTCATTTTTTTCTTTTTCAGCATTAATCTAAGATTATCGTAATCTAAACGACAAAAAATCAGGTCATGGTATTAAAAATATCTTTTATTGAAATAATTCTGTTTAAGATTCCAATCAGTAGGTATTATGACTCATTTTGGGCAATTTTCTTTCACGAGAGAATTTTAAAATTATCAATTTACTGTTCTGTCTACAGAGAAATTTATCAACTGGCCAAAGAACAATTTATATATTGCATCAATGTGTTTCGTTTGTTGTGAAACTGTACGTAAAAATTAACTTCGTCGACTTCTGAACTTGAAGTGACATCTGAAATTCCAAAAAATGACGGATAAAAATTCATTATGTGTGTCTTCAGAAGTCTTATAGTTGAGTTAAATCTTGCGTATAACCCGGTTTTATTTAAATTTTATTTTGATATATGAACTTAACAATCCTTATGACTCCAATCCGTAGAAAATCCAAATCAGTAGTAAATTGGATGTTTTTGCACACTTGTCCTACATTATGATTGCATTCTTTGAGGTAGTTCATTTGTTAGGTTAAATTTATATGTCTCTGAATTCCATTTTTAAAACAAAATTCCTTTCCAATCCAATTTCTGTAAGTAACAGATAAAAATAACGTCTCTCATCGTAGAAAAGATAATTATTGATAAATGTATTATATTCTTGTTTAAAAAATATATTTGTGTGAAAATTTCTACTTTTCCAACTTTATTTCCCAATTTCGTCTTTATACAAATATGAAATTCGGGCAATAATAGCCGGCTGATTCGCTTACGTATTCTGGTGCAGTTCTCAAAAATACATCTACGTATGCAAGTGCATCATTGGAATATGCACTTAACTTGGACTTAAGCCAAGACTTGTTGCTGTTGTGAATGGACACTTTGCGTGTTTTATGGTTATTCAACTTCTTTCTTAAAAATGATAAACTGATTAATGCGGTAAATTAGCGGGACATTGTGAGGACATATGGAATATTCCATTACTATAAACTATATTATTTGTATTCAGCCAGTGCATTAACATAATGCTGGATTATTTTCTTGCAAATGAATTTCTCGTGTTTTTTTATTTCTCGTATACGAAGCATGCAAAGAGAAAGTATTATAATCGTCAAAAAATTCGAACTCAAGATTTTGATGAATCTCCGCGTTTTAGATCTCCCCGAGTCCGAAAAACACAATTTTGGAATTATGTCGGTCTGTGTGTCTGTGAACACGATAACATAACTCATAAAGGGACGATATTTGAACTCATATATCTAGAGGGACGATATTTGGTATACGGGCTTTACACAAAATTAGTAAACCTCCATCAAATTTTGGACGAAATCCGTCAAGAGAAGTCTGTCTGTCTGATAACTCGAAAAATTAAATAGCTAGATAGATAAAATTTGGTACACAGTTTTATCATCATGAATGTAGGTTCGTATCAAATTTTGGACCAAATCCGTCAAGGGGGTGACTGTCTGTTGGTCTGTATAATCGCATGCTTGTGAACACGATAACTCCTGAACGCAACTCAGATAAATGAAATTTGGTATGTGGTCTTCTAACCCTAATTGTAGACCTGTGTACGATTTTCGTTTCAATCGGTAGAAAAAAACCCGTTCAAATTGCATATTAGATTTTTTTTTTATCTTACGCAAGGCCATATTGGCGATTATCTGCCTTTTGCCTTGGACCGCGCAGAGAGAAACTCCTGGGTATGCCGTTCGGCTTATTTTTTCTCCACCTGTGTTAGGGACGCTTGGTGCGTTTTACTGCCGTTTCGCTTAATTCTCTCCACATGTGTTGGAGAGTATACGAGAAAGTTTAGGGGAAACAACTCCCGCTGGTTATGTTAGCAAAAGTGTGAAACATAGTGTCTGTCACTAATGTGCAATTTTATTTTTTTTCTATAGAAAAATCAAGTTTACATATTTTTAAACTAAGAAATATATAAACATATACATGTTGCCGATGACACTACCACTAATTGCAAGTCACTAATTATACACTGCCCTTCAACGTAATGATTTTCTTCAATCAATGCAACATTTTATTTAGGATTAAAGGAAATATTCTTAAAAATAAATAACTTTGAAAGAGTCAAATTTAAGTTGGAGAATTGGCCTGGTTTCGTATACAAAACATTTTCTTTCATTCGATATTTTTAAGGGCATTACATAAGCATTTAAATTCATTACTAAGTCTGTCTAATTATTATTTAATTCAGCTTACAAAAAAATGTGTGTTATTAGCTGTTTTCTACTTCTCTGAATAACATCTACAAATTGCGGATTTTCTGGATAGCTCTCAATCGATAAACAGTCCATCTATACGCTTCTGGCACTCAACTGAAATATGTACATTTCGCTCCATGTAAGCACTGTAGGAGTGCAAATTATATTTCGTATATCATTCAGTATTCATGAGGAAGAAGGTGTAATCACGTTTCGTGTCAGCGTTGATACAATTCCCGTAAGTCTAAAAATATGTGTAAGTGAAGTAGTCGAAAACTGGCTTGAATCTGTCAGTTGCTGCTAGTAAACACAAGAGTCGGTAGCTTTTTCTGCCGGAAATAAAGGTTGATCCAATACAAGGAGAATCCAAGAGAGTTTCCTTAGAAACCTTTTTCTTCTTCGATAAGTATGCGGAAATGGGAGTAGAGTTGAAAATATATCAGCAGATAAGACTGAAGACGGTAGGGTCTTTATTGGGTTGACTGATGCCATTGCGGAGGAAAATTAACTTTGGCATCACAATAAAATCTCCCGGCGATTCACACTGTAATGTTTTTAGATTCTCTATAAAAACATAATGATAAGAAGACAAAAATTCGATTCGATAATATCAATGAAATTGGTGTGTGATTTTGCTGTGACATTCTACTTAGACATTACTGAATAAACTTCGATTTTCAGGATTCACTTTTTAGAGAATGTGTTACGAAATCAGATTTTTGGACAAAAACATTAGTTTATCTTATTAAAAAATATCAAGGCATTAGGCCTTACATATATTTCAGCTGTAAATCCTTTCACTAAATACAATTTTAATTAAATAAGTTGCCGAAATTTTCTGAAAAGATAAAATATTGTAATAGCCTTTTATTTACTATTGTATCAATTTTTTATTATAAGATTTTGCTGTTGTTAAGAATACAAACACATTCCTGATTTCTAACTTTAAACCTCCGTGGAGGTCAAGCGTTTCCACCTACAGAATTCAAAAATAAATATCCCAAAATAAATGTTTCTCTGGTGTTTATTTTCTAAAAACTTTTCGATCTAAAACAAAATTGTATTCCACGAATCAAGTTGTACTTATTGTTTTCGTGAAGTCAATATTTACTGTCCAAATAAAAGATCCTCAATTGTAAAAAAGCCCCATTTATCTCTTTACCTTTAATATAACATTAAAGTGCCCGAGATTTCACTAGTAAGATTCTTATCCACATTCAGCCCTCAACATAACAATACAAAACCTTCGATTTATCAAAATGAGTTTCGTTATTCTGTTCATCTTTAACAATTTATTATTAAGTTTCTACCCATTTATTACTTCCTTTTGCATACTCTATGAAATAAATCATTAAAATCATACCAGTAAGGTCTGAAAGCGATATAAAGAATATGATGTTTGATTAGTAGTAGTTTAATGGTACAAGAATCACATTTGGCTAAGTTGAGCCAAACATTTGGCGAGAGTAAGAACTTTTCATTAAGTCACTTGATGCCCGAATTAAGAGCAAGAAATGAACTTCTAATACATTATATCCATAAAGTGTAGAAGCTAAAATCGCCTGATAAAATCCAAAGCAGTTTAGTAGAGCATTTACTCATGTTATATAAAATCCAAATGCAAAAGAATTAAACATTAACGGCGTAAAATCAAACAAGAAAACTTCAGTAAAACTCTGAAGAATCCACAGAAATTGTGAAGACATGACAAAAGGTTTGGAAAATGTAATCTTCAATTTTTAATAATGGTCGTAGAAAAAAACGTTACTATTTTTCCTATGATGTCGTAGAATGAGAATTGTCAGCAGGTGTTGACCGAGTTATCGATATGTCATGAGTCATTTCTAAATCCTCGTCTTCCTGAGACGAATGAAATTTTAAATAGATACGGAATTTTTATGAGATGTCAAACAAGGAAGTCAAATTCCTGATGGTGAGATCCAGTCCACGAGCAGTGAACATTTTGAAGGCCAATGCATTTTTAAATTGTTTACGGAAATTGTCTTCCTTGCAAATTTCAAAGTTAAGGACTTGTGTGATTTCTGAAGAAGTTTTGGACGCTGACGTTTTGGTTCTTTTACCAAACTTGTAACGAGATCTGAATCAATATCTGTAGACGCATGTGTGAATTCTGTTTAAGTTCTAACCGCGGCCAAAGATATATTCAGAACAGAAGCGTAGCCAGTAGTTATCGAAGTTATTTGAATTTCAACAAGCCATAGAACTTCCGGGATTGAAATTTCATGTTTTATCTAGAAAAATATAATTTATTTATGAAGTTTCCATGAAGGGCGAGAACGTGAGAAAGAAGTATATTCTCTCTTGCCGTTTACACGCTTTTTGTTTGATATTCCTTCATTGTTGTCGTGGCCAGCTATTGCACAAGGGGTGCAAAAAAGGAACACGCAGATCCAGTTAGAAAATTGAATCGCAGAGAGTGATTTTAACTTCAAAAATTGCTTCATTTGATTGAGAGAGACTGCTTGAACTATCGGGTCTCTAGAGAGAAGTTCACGAGGATATGTAGCTGAACCACCGCTCGCGGTTATAGCTTTTTTTAATGAAGAAAAATGATACTGTATCAAATATATTTTAGTAGCATATTTTCCTTTCAAAACGAAAAAGGTGTAAAAATTTTAACGGTTTCGTTGCTCATTTAAGGGGCAAGCTCAGGGTCATCTCCCGGAATACCGACCACCTTTCGCGCCAAGGCGCAGAAGTTAGCAATTTGCACTTGATCCCTAATGGATAGACCATTTAATTGGCCGATCTATTAGCCGATGGACACACCTGGGACTACAGCGTTCCATTCAAACGGTTGCCTAATACTTCGGGCATTTTGCTTCCCATGAGAAGCTAGAAGCAAAAAAAAAAAAGAAAGGACAGCAAGAGCTTCTCTCGTCGAGGGAGAGGGTAAAAAAGCTAAAAGTAGAGACGATAGCAAGACAAAAAGTAGTTTGTTAGGATATTTTGGGGTTGTGAAACCCATCACATCTAAAGAAGATGCATTCCTAAAAGCTTAATGTTTAGAGTGTTCTTCAATACTGTTTGCTCACTACATTTGGCATGCTTTATAGACACAATGTAACTACATAACGGCCTGTTCTCTTTCATGGTATCAGCAAACCAAGGACAGTACATGAATGGGCAGAGGTTAGATAATTGCTCGTTAAAGCAGCAAATTTGATTCATTCGCAAAGAAAGAAGGTTAAAGAAACTACACAAGACTCTTGTTTTGAAATCAAGAGACATTCTATAAAATGACAGATTTTTTTCCGTTCTCGCAGCCAACTTTTTGCAAATAGAAAATTGTTCTGCGGTTCTTGTACATATTACCTGCTGTACATGTTAAATGTAAACATTGTATAGAAGTTTTTAAGAAAAAGTAGAAATATTCGTTTCATTTTAAAATTGGCACTGTATTAACTGTATTAAACTTTAGTATCATATAAAATAACACATACTATTTCAACAAGGTACGAAATATGTTTTTTTTTTTAAAGACGCGCTTGAATAATAAAGAAATACAAAAGCTACAATACGGAATTTTCCCACAAAATGAGAAAAATACCAATGAAAAACTTCTGTTTGGTAACAAAAAAGATCGAAATCACAATTTAAATCGGACATCAACTACCTTTTCCCTAAACAAACATTTCCTATATCGTCTCTTGAAAATGCTTTGAAGACTTGGCTTTTCACCTTGGAGTGAACTAAATAGTAATAATCAGAAACATCTACTTTTAATAAGCCCTTGTGACATAAAGTAAAATATAATCTGACGTAAAATTATTTTGAAATTCTTCCAACAATTCCATGAGAGCAACGACGATGTTTTTTCCTTTTTTTTAATTGAACCAGTTCATACTTTGCTCAATTGCCTTTGGCATTTCACAGAATGTGTAAGATATTTTAATATTTCATATTTCGCGTGAAAACTCGAGCATTCAATAGAATGTGTGCATTTCACAGTTTAATGATATCATAAATATGTTCTATCAGCATCTGTTAATTTCTCTAAGTTGGGAATAGTCATAAATGAATGCCTCGTCTCGAAAGATTTTTGTCTCAGACAAAGATAATCTCTTTTGTTAAGAAATAAATGTGAAAATGCTACTGTTACCAAACCAAGATCCCTAACGAGCGAACAATAACTAATCTAGATTCATTCTTTGAAGCCCAAATGACATCTGTTGTTTTCTGATTTTAAGGAATTTAAGTGCATCCCGACGAACGTTAGTAGCATGCAGATTTTGAAAGAACTCGTTCTCTGAAAGGCAGATTAATTCCCTATCACTAAGTGCTTCAGTCTTTGATAAGGACAGTCACTTTCTCAGTCATGCGCCTTTGAAACTTAAAAACAGTCATTGGAGGCTGACACAATCTTGAAATGAGAAAGAGAACTGCCATTATTTCTAAGTCATCTTGAGCTGGGGCTTAGAAAGTTTTTTCGAAGGATCAAAAAGACTTTTATGGATTAAAACTACGGACTTCATGAAGAAAAATTGAAGCTAATTTAAAATACATATTTAATACATTTGAATCTTTCACAATATGTGTTTACAAAACTATCATCTTCCTAGAAATTTGAAGCGGGTTTTTTTTTTCAAATTCACAGCAAAACGACAATTTTTTATGATTTTTTTTATTCAAATCTAAAACATCCAATGATGTTCAAAAATGAAAGACTAAAAAGAAAAAAAAGTAAACAAAAATTAAAATGTCAGTGTCAAACTTTCGACCAAAAAAGCAAATGAAACATCATGTACAAACATAAATAATTTTTACTAGGGGGTTACACCCCCTACTCGCTTCGCTCGTCAACCCCCAAGAATCACATTGCGATTCTTTTGGGATCATTACGTGATCCTAGCTCGCTTCGCTCTCTCGCTGTACAGTTATGAGTGTCTGCTGGTAATAGGAAATTATAAATACATTAATTACTAAACGGAAATTTAAATTATTTGAAATAGGATAAACTTCTAACATTTTTTTATCAATTACTAAAAAACTAAATCGTCAATTTCTAAAATTAGAATTTTCCTGTAGCAGATATATGTAAATGTTAGAAATAAATTTGAACGCTAAAAATGCATAATTATAAAATGTTTATAAATAAAAATTATTTACATCAATCAGAAGTCATGCATTTATAACTTCTTGTTACACGAAATTGAATATTTCTTCAACAGTTTCATTAGCCCTAACTCCATTCCAACAAACTTCTGGATATCCACTCTTCTCAATGAATTGTTGCTCAAAAACGCTTCACCACATGTATACACACTCACTGCAATAATTATTTAGCCAAGAAAGTTATAACTTTTCTCTCTGGGTAGTTATTTATGTGTTAAAACCTCAGAAATTTGAGTTACAAAAGATTATTTAATCCATTTCACAAACTTTTATCTTAAAAAGCATAGTTTAACGTGACAAATGGCTTTAACCATGTTCATATTCACTATTCAAAATTATAAACCATAATAATTATTTCCCTCCACCTTTATAAAATCAAGAAAATAGCCTTTTTTCAAAATTTTAAAAAAATTCTAAAATTCTTGCTTTTCATACCAACATTTCAAACATGCTCTTTTTTCACTGAAATGTTGCTCAGAAAAGCTTCGCCACATGTGTACACACTCATTTCAATAATTATTTAACAAAGAAAGTTATAATTTTTCTCTCTGGGTAGCTATTTATGTGTTAAAACCTCACAAAATATGAGTTTTGAGAGATGATTTAACCCATTTCACAAACTTTTAGCTTAAGAAGGACAGTTTAACGTGACAAATGGCTTTAAACATGTTCAGATTCACTATTATAAATTATAACCCTTAATAATTATTTACTTTTAACTTTATAAAATTAACAAAATAGCCTTTTTAAAATTTTTTTTTTAAATCTAAAATTCTTGCTATTTATAACAAAATTTTAAATATGCTTTTTTTTAACTGAAATAATGCTGAGAAAAGATTCGCAGAATTAAAAGAACAGAGTCCTGTCATAGTCCCACATGTTCCTGTAGCTCGGCAGCTTCGCTCCGTACACAAAAACGCTTCATTCTATTTTGTTCATTCCGATTGGATCGTCTTAGGAAAGATTCCTCAACAGTTTCATTAGACATATCTTCTCGTTTTCAACGATTTCGATTTATAACAGACACTGCCCAACTGAAACTCATTTTGAAATTTTTTTTTGTCCTGGATCAAATCAAACTTAATTCGCCGATTCAAATGTAAACAATCTAAATTTGAGAGCTGTTGCCAAACGGCGATTAAGAAATTCCACCTTTTTTCCTCGCCACGTAAGAGAATTATATATATAGATATGCATGAAATTTAATTCCATGTCACATCGTATGGAAGATAATCGAACTGTGATAAGTTTGGTGGAATTTTCGTTTTGAGAGCGCAGGAAAACTTCCAAACGGGGAAAAAAGTTATTTGACAGGACAGTAAGAGACATCTACGGGCAACTAACTATATGGATCATAATATTGATTTATATAATAGCAATTATGTTAAATTATAATTTTATATGATGTCAATCATAACATGGTCTTAGGCTGGACATTCACAACCGCTCCACACCAAGCAAGTTCCACCGCTCCAAGCCCAAACCGGTCATTAATGCCAAAACCCGATGAGAATTGCAGCGGTGTGGTTTGAAGTTAGGATAACTGCTTCTTTTGGACTACCGGGCCATAAATGCTCAAATGCGACAGGTGTAGATACATGGGAGAAAGTGTCCCCTTCTCGCTCTAGAAGAAATCGGAGCAGGCAGGGGTTCCCGTTTCGAAGAGGGGGGAGAAGTATGTGCAGTGAGGGAACGGAGTGACCCGTAGCCGATGGATTTGAATTGCGTGGAGCGGCCATGAATGACCTACCTGAATGTATGGGCTAAAAAATGGAATGGCGTGGAATGCCACCATGTCATTTGCCTGCAGTGGAGTGTTGGTGAATGACCGGTTTTACGAGTCAAGAGATATAGACTTTTTCGGTAACTGAAAATGCAGAGCATAAGCATAGAACCATATGACGCATGGTTTCGAGTTTTGATTTGGCCAGATAATTCCAAAGAGGTGTATTTTTCACTAGGAAACTTCGTATTTACTCTCAATATTTAAAGATATTAAAAAAAGTTGGTCTTTTTGTGAAACGTACTATGCTAGGTTTATTTTAAATCCTATGTTAATTTTCGTTTCAAAATATATCCGACTTAAGGTAATAGTGATGGAATTTTTAAAAAATCATTACGGTTTAAAATTACATGAGGTAAAGAAGCCACCGAGTCCAGCCGCCACGAGGCGACAGTTTCCAGTGAATCACCGCAGGGATGGGGGAGAGGAGCCCCCCAGTAAGGAAATGAACACATGTTTTTAATAAGACCAGTAAGTGTAAGGACAATTTTATAATCGAAATTGCTTCTGAACGGATCCAAAGACTAAAGTAGTATAAAGAATTCTGCTTATTGAAACAGTTAAGAATCAATTTAAGCATTAATTTTTGTCACGCTATGTTTTAATGATAAGAAATATACGTTATTACCCAATTTTAATTATAATGTTGCATTGATTCAAGTAAATTCATGTTTAATTTTATGTTAATAATTTTGGTCTAATATTTAATTCGGAAAATATATTCAATGGAATTCCAGAAATTTAATTCCGTTAATTTCGGTTATTTATAACTTCAGTTTTAATTTGACGATTAGTGTATTTTACTCATTCAAATGACAGAAGTTAAATAAGCTGTAACGTAAAACACGACTATTCGCGGAACCCAAATGTTTATTTTAAAGAAAATTTTGCGTGATTTATATTTCTTATTATCTTTAGCTACTGGATAATATCAGATTGAAAAAGATTACAGCGCATGATAATGTTATATAAATGAATTAAAACGCACAATATTTTAAAGATGAAAAAATTCCTTAAATAAAGATTGATTTCCTTCTCTACAACCGAGTGTTTTGTTTATTTTTAGTGCATTGCATAACAAAGACGTAGAATGAATGTTTCATTCTGCTCTCTATTGTAATATTTGTTCTGTTGGTTTCATCTTCAATTTTATTGCTCGGCCAAATGCATATATTTATAGTTAACATGTTAAAATTGGAGCAGTTTTGGTAATTATTACTTCTAACAATCATTGAAGGGGCGTTAAAAAATGTGTTTCCTCGTATTGTAAGCACTAAACAAAATGTAAGTGATGTTATTTGTTAGAAACGTCTTTCGTGTACTTGTATTTGATAATGGATGAAACAAATTTAAAATTTAAGACACACATTCGAATCAAACACCATATTTTAAGGAAATTTCGAGAATTCTACACATTAAAATATGTCTCTACATTAACCCTTTGCACTCTTATGTCGAGTCAGACATTCTGAATGATAGATCTTTTACACATTCTTGTTGGATAGCGCTCATTAGAAAAACCATATAATAGCAAAACACATAGATTAATTTTTAGGAATTGAAACAAATTAATAACAACATTTTTCAGCTTCCTAAAGCGCTAAATCAATCCTTACACTCATACGTGCATAATTATGCATCTTATTATTTTTCGAAGTGCAAAGGGTTAATTATATCCTAAACGCAGTGCAATCCCCTGCTACTTATGAAGATCCCTGTAAAAATTATGCATGTGAGAAACACGTCACGGATGAAAAATAATATATCAATATTTTCAAGTCTTTAGAATTTTGTTAAGTGATTGAGCCGGCATTATTGAAATCATATGTCCTCATGAAATTTTAAGAGGCGGAAAGATGCATTTCGAATTTGAATAAAGTCCAGTTTGCGTTGGAAAAGAAAGTGAAAATAAATGCACGATATGAAATAAAAATTTATATTTGCACATTAACACAAGATGTAAAGATTCAATGCGAATGTCTCAGAGTGATTCTTTACTTACTTGTAAATTATTCGAAGAAAGTGACATTTATTTTAATATTTTTACATTGTTTGTTACAAGTTTTGTTTATGTTTAGCAGGTTGAAAATAAACAATCTTTATAACTCGAGTATTTATCATTGCATCTTTCTCTCTCTCTTCACAAAACTGATATAGATATAAACGACGCAGAGGGACAAACTACTACAGATCTATAAATTGGTTAAGCTAGTTAATTAACATAAGGAACTAACTACTAATTTCTTTTCTCCAATACAGTTATCATATTTTTTATCGTTTTCTCTCCACGAAATGAGACTAAAATAATTTTTATGGAATTTTGACTAAAATTTCATGAGTTACGGGGAATTGAAATTTATTACTTCCGTTTGTAGCGGTTACAATTCACTGCCTTCTCCTTTTTATGGTAGGTGGCACTACTAGAGCCATCCGGGGTTTTCTCATGATGCCTCTCTCTCTTCTTGTTTTGTGCACTTGTCTTGTGTTGTTGTTCTCTGTCTTGCGTCTTGTACCTTTTAATGTACTGTGTCGTGGAACTTAGAAATGGTGTGTGTGTGTGTGTGTATGTGTGTGTGTGTGGCTAGTAAACTTTAAACTAAATCTCGGCAAATATTGCATACTTCTCAAAACTTTTCCGCTCACTGAAAGAAAATATTCTTCCAATTCAAATTACAATTAAAAATAATTTTATACTTTTTATAAATTTTAAACATTATTTTGAATAAAATGGATTGTTAAACAGCAAAATTTTACTCTAAAGTATAGCTGATAAAATATTGGAATCTGTAAACATTTTGTGCGATGCTTAAAGAAATATTTCCAGAAAATTGTTAGACATCGTGTTGCTTAGAAACGGGACGTTAATATAAATACAAACAATCCAAAAAATCAAACAATCCACTAAACTAATCCAAAAAATGTAGAAATCAATCAGTCGATGGATAAAGACTACTATTCCAAGTACTGTTTACTAAAACATAATTTATAATTATCGATTTATTCTTGGCGAGCTTTAGCAATTAGCGTAAAATTGCGGTGGGATAAAAAATTTTCATTTTAAGATCAGACGATTTTCGAATAACATGGTTTCGATTACTTTCCTTAATATTATATGCTTTACACTCGGTGATAGAAAATTTTTAGTATTTAATCAATCTGAATGTTTCATGAGGAGAAAGAATAAATATATCGATCCATTAGGAGTTTTTAACAATTCAATTTTATTTTTTATTTGAAATGAAACATTCGATACATATTTTTTAAATACTACGTATGTATTGTATGTATATTGTTACGAAGCTCTAAAGTTGTTTCTCTAACATGCTAATCTTATGGCACGAAACAGCGTTTATTAGAAGTTTTACTAGAAGCCAAGCCAATAAACCCAGACCTTGGCGACAAACTTGGCGATAAATTTGGCGACAAAACGAAGGTACTAGAAAATACAAGAAATTTGGCATAAACACCAAGCTACGTTAAACGATGAGTCTTCTTTGAAGCTTTGACCGCAGTATATGCTGGTGATCTAATAGACATAGAGCGCTATTGAAAGCGCCGTTACTGAGATTTATTAGGTATCTGTGTTGTTACTTTTGTTACTTGTGCTTAGTGTTTTGCTTACATCTTCGTGGAATAAAGCTTTATTTTTTTATCCTGTTTGTTGGATTACATTCACGTGCACCCACCGGACGATTTTTGTAACAATATACAGCTACGGTCCGAAAAGGTTGAATCGATCGATGTATGGAATGGATCAATGAGCGCTACATATAGTACACGTAACGATTTCGTTATTTCATTCTCAACGGAGTGTTGCACAAAAATTACGCAGAAATATTTTTCTGAAAATAAAATTTAAACATCGATCATCCAGTATAAATATTTAAGATTTCAAAGGAAAGTGTTGACATGACCATATTTATAAATGAAAGAAAAACTATATTTTACTAATTTTATATATATATAGTCTTTTTTCAAAGGGTAGTTATATATATATGTATAACAGTAATCAGTGTGAAGCTCTTTTTTTAGATCTGGATATTAAACATATTGTTAATAACTTTTGTATCGATATATGAGTCCCTCAGAAGTCAAAGCGGATAAGTCCAGTTTTTGATATTTTCCGATTTTTGTAAATTTTAATGTAAGTAATAATATTCCTTTTAGTTATTGAAGGATTTACCTGATGCTTTGTTTTTTCTAGGCCAAAAAGCTCTTCGTTTTATAGCTTCTGAATATGTTGTAAAATAATGTTAGAAGTCATTGTGAATAAGTTCACTTTTTAACAATATTTTTTACATAAAGTGTAAAATTTAAAACAAAATTCTTCTTAAAATTAAATGTATAAACTGTATGTCGAACAATGCAATGAAGAACAAAGCGTACCATTAAAGGGAAAGTATTATTACCATATATTTTCGACAAAATTTAACTTACACTTTAAGCAACCTTCAAAAGACACTCCTCAAAAATGTGATAATTTGGTAATAAAAATTCAATCTACAATAGATGAAGAAAAGCATGCAGCTGAAATTGAACACGACGAGCATTTGTGAAGTGCAGAAATGGCCCTCAATAGTATGGCTAATGATCGATTAAGAGCTTCAGACGAAATGTGTTTTGATTTGATTTAGAAAAAGCATTAGCATATCCTAAACTCTCCACATTAGTAGCTTATTATACGAGAAACTTATGTGTATATGATCTTGATTGTCATGATTTAAAGACTAACGAGGGCTATATGTATGTTTGGCCTATAACCGAAGGATCGAGGGGTTCACAAGAAGTGTCATCGTTTTTAACCAAGCAAATTAAATTATATGCAAAGGATTTTCTAAAAATTATACTGTATTCAGATTCGTGTACAAGACAAAATCGCAATATAAAAACTGTATTAAGTTTACTAAAATTGATTCAGAGAGAAGACATAAAATATGAATCAAGTGAGCTTAAATTTTTATTAAGTGAGCACAGTTATTTACCCAATGACGCTGATTTTGCAGCTATAGAAGCCTATTCAAAAAAGAATAAGTATATTTATAATCCTAGCCACTGGTATCACATAATTCAAAAGAGCAAAAGAAAAAACCATTTTAACATTGTCGAAATGAATCATCAAGATTTCCATTTTACAAAACCATTGGAAAATGTTATCACCAACAGAAAAAAATCAAAAAGTGGACTAACAGACAATTGGCTTAATATGCGGTGGTTAAAACTAGGAAGGTCAAATCCAAGCAGGATTAAATTCAAATATAATTTTGACGAGAATGATACCTTTCATGAAACTAACATAAAAAGAAAAATAGGTAGGCAAGCAATTTTAAAAAATATAGATCAACCATTATTGTATTATAATGGTAGAGCAATTTCAAAAGAAACAAAAAAAAGACATGATGAATTTGTTAAAGTATATACCTCTAATAAAACATGGCTTTTACAGGACATTAAGAACAACACGTAGAGATCAAAATTTAGCTAACACAGAAGATGTTTTTTATAATGAATAAACATAAAATTTATGACAACAAATGTAACTGTACTATTTTTACATTAATTTATTATCTTTTTCAGTTGCCAAAAGGTATAAGTCCTAAATTTTTAAGATGCTGCCATTGTCCCAACAGATACTTTTGTTTTAAATTGCATATACTACACATATCTAGTTTTGTTGCAGAGCCTACCCTTTGAAAAAAGACTGTATATACTTTTCTGATCAAATTAATGAACCAAAAAAATTTTTAAATGATGTATTAAAAAACATTGATTTTCTCAGTTTCTGTTTTCTGGACTTAACCACATTGGTTTCTGAGCGACTCATATATGACAAAAGAATGGATTTTAATTTTAGTATAAACCGACTTTCCTATAGGTCTTCTAATATTTCTATTAAGATTTGTAAAAACACAATTCTCATTCAATTTTCTCGTATGAAAATTCAAAATCGAGACAATCAAAGCTTTTGTTTGATCAACTTTTAAAAAATGGTATTCTTGAAAACTTTGTGCGGCGATATCTCAAGCAGTGAATATGGTGCTATCGCGGCCTTTTTTCTCTTTTTCTTCCTCTGTTCGGCAACGACAATAACTGGTTTGACGACATTTATCATCTTTCTACTACATTTCCTCGTGCGACTTATAGTAACTCTTGTGCTTATTCCCGTCGGTGGTAAGCTTTTATTCTTTTTTTCTCTTTTATATTTTTTATGGATATTTCTGTATTTTTATTTTTAATCTGGGTCTTATGTATTCGGATTTATAGCTTTCGATTTTTTAAATCATCTCCATTGTATTTGTTTTTCATTCCAGAATTTTTCCATTTTTAATTGTTTGTGCTTTTTGAGGGGATAACGACAAAATTTTTACGTTTTCTCGTATGTCGTTAGCAGAAAAAAGCACTTATTCATATAATAAGCGGGCTTTCCTTCCTGACGAGGGGCTTGCCATGATATTCTTAAAATTATTAAATTTTTGTCTTCCTTTTTTTTGCCCTTTGTTTCTTGTATGTTTTGGATTTTTTGTCCTTTGTTTCTTGAATGTTTTTGATTTTTCTCTTGTGTTTCTTGTATGTTTATATATATATATGCTTGAATTCGTTGGTTTAAAAGTGCAGAAAATGGAGTCCCGATTTTTGTGTCCGAAAACAAAACCGGGTTTTAAAATGGGCCACATTTTTAAATAGCAACATTCTGAAAATTGCCAGACGAATACCAAATATGGTCGCCATCAGAGCAGCTCTTTTTACAATGATTTTCCTAATTTTACCTCCCTGTAAACCAAATGTGGATTCCTTATTTTTTCCCCCAAACGTATTCTCCTTTACTTCTAAGTTTTTATTGAATTTCACGTTACATGTGATTACAAAAATCAATTTACCATTAATTTTACAATGAATTATTTAACTTGGCCGAATTGTGCGTGCATTATGTAAGTGTACTTATTAGCAAAGCAAGAAATGTGGTAGATTATTGAACAAAGGCAGTTTTAGATGCTTCAACAAGGTCTCATATTCAAAATAGGAGAACCTTACAGCATTTAAAAGAAGGGGGAAGATATTGTGCTAAAATCATAGCATTTTGCGCGGCAGTCGTTGGCCAAGAAGCTACTGATGTAGAAATAGAATTGCACTGGGAGCAAATCAGCCATTCTCAAATTCTTTAATTCTTGTTTAAACATATCAGTATTAAGTTTTTATATTTGTATTTTTGATTTGTTCAGTTCTTCTGATCTAATCAAAAATATAAATATAAAAGAAATTCAAAAAAATGTTCAGTTCTTTTATTGCATTGGGGTTGAGAAGCCGCCAAACAAGTAAGCGGGTTCTCGCTTCCCCGGCGGGTACAATAATGGTGTAGGTTTTAGTTACCTCCACTCCGATGACGAAATGTACCTCTTGAGGGAGGGGTTGGGCCGTAGCCATTGAAAATTACTAGGATTCCACTCTCAGTTTCCGATTAAAGTTGTAACGTATATCTTTCAGTCACTCCACATGCTGTGAGTTGTCGGGGTAACACTTTTCTGATTTCTGATTCTTCGGATCTTCTCCTATTTATTTATTATAGTAATGTTCCCTACTATTCAGACTAATTTCTTTTCCTAAAGATTACCGGGCCAAGGTGGCCCAGAGGTAAGGTATCGACCCTGGGGCCGGAGCGCCTCAGGTTCGAAACCCCATTACACTGAAGATCCATCGTGCATTGGGCCTGTTGCACGCTAAATCATACGTTGGGGGTAAAACGTCCTCCCGCTGCTGCGGCGCGGAAGTTTGGAGAGGATTTCCAGCTCAGGTGTCATCCTCGTCATTCTGACCATGGTTCAAAATTGTGAGGTCCATCCCAAAATAGTCCTCGTGTTGCTTCAAAATAAGAAGTAAATATAACTATGCCTAAACCTAAAGATAACCCTAAATTAAATATTTACATGAAAATAAAATTGTTATAAATTTTATATCCATAAAATACGGTTCTCTATATGATTCACAAAGACTTCATGACTGATATCACATATCTAAAATTTGGCAATTCACTGAGCAGCCGTTTTTTTGGGGGAGGGGGGTTGTAATATTTGTGGAATGTACCCCTATTCTTCACCTGCAGTTGACCTCGCTCCCTAGTCAGCTTATAATTTTGATAATAAAATACTGAAATTTCTACAATATTATACTAAAGGTGAATAAATTCTGAAAAGAAGATTTGAGGCTTATCAGTCTTTTCAGGCTTATCTTTTTATACTGAAAAAGAAGATTTAAAAGAACAGTGGAAGATCTTTCTTAAAAAATATTACCTATTACCTAATCTCTGTGATTTTTATTTATTTGTAAGGATCTGTACAATAAATCCTTGCTGATGTATAACTGAGATAATTTTAAAAGATTCAAGCGTTCCAGTTTTAAATCCAGTATGTTAAAAAAACAGATAATAAATTTTTATTTTTCGTTAAATAGCCTTATATTATACAACTAACTAAAATGTTAAGAAATATAAGCGATGCTTTTATTATTTTTAATATAACAAAAAATTATACGATAAATTAGTGGTCCTTGTTTTGTATTATAAATTTTGCAGTTAATTAACATATAAATGCAAGCAATAAAATCTTTATTCCCTTTATATATTTTTAAACTCTGCGAGTAGGTCCGTCAACCGTAATTTGATTCGTTTTAGACTTTTGGATTAAATTTTTACTCTAAAGTAAAGCGATATTTTATTAACCACTGACTGATTTGCCCGTATTCCGATAACACATCGAATTATTGTAAAGTTATAATCTATTATTTAGCCGTTATTATTCGAAACAAAAATTATGTGGAATTCAGAAACATCCAAAGTGTTCCATAGATTCTTAGTTGAATCTAAACTGCAAAGTGCCAATGGGATAGTAGAAGAAACTAAACGGTTATGCGTTAAAAATGATAAAAGTTATAATCTAGTATTTAGCCATTCATAGATGTTATTATTCGAAACGGAAATTGTGTGGAATTCAGAACCCAAGTGTTCCATGGATTCTTAGTTGAATGGAAACTTCAAGGTGCCAACGCGATAGTTGGAAAAACTAAGCAGTTAAAGGTTAAAAATGAATCTGAACATGTAAAGCAAATATCAGACTCTTTTTCTATTTCGAATAGTTACGATATACAATGAGATGGAATCGAGTTCAAAAATACTACACGTCTCTATCTTGTTATTCAGATAAGAAGTAAATCTTAAGCTCTATAGAAAAATATTACACATCTGTTGCGCAGATTTATGAAAAAGTTTGCATTTTTTATTAGTTCGTTTCATTAACGGGCAGATAATTATAAAAAGCTTCTGATAGCAATTTCCGCAAAGTTATACACTACAACATATTACAAAAAATGCCGTAAAGAAAGTGCAGCATTTATACAATCGGATTATTCTTGTTTCCATCTATAAATAAAGTTTCTGTTAAAAAAAAACCTTTTCCATCACAATATTAGAAATAACACGTATAATGTTACTTTAGTCAGTTTATAGGTATTAGAATTTCATCTTCGAAATCTTATTTTTGATTTCATTAGTTATTCGAAAGTCAGATGATTTAATAGAATAAAAAAAATTTTCATTTTTTGTTATTTACTTATTTCATCCATCTCAATAAAGTATCATCGCGTGTCATTGAACAATTAAACGTACTCTATTGTTTTGTTTCAAAATAGTTTCGTTTTGCCAATTTATTATCCGCTTAATCCAATATAAAAATGATCGCACATCCAAATTGTTTATTAACTAAATATTTTCTATTCATTTCAACCTCATAAAGTTGTTAGTTTGCTTTTAGCCATTGTAGTAACTTCTTTTCAAAATGACAGGATAAAAATAAAAATTTGAACTTCATTCGCCGAAAAAATTGAGGGTTGTTAAAGAAAAGTTCTTCTTGGTGTTATCAGACAAGAAGACTGGATTATAAAATATTTTGTTAAGTAATGAAAATTTAATCTGTAATCATAAAGTACCTAGGAATCGTAAAACAAAGCGCATATTACAGATAAATATGAATTGTATTTGATTAATTTTCCATAATTTCAGGGGAGCACATGAAAGAAAAATATTCCTTTTCAATCAACAAGTTGCGATTAACTTAGTATATAGTCTCCAGTGAGTATGCTCTATCCAAGTGGAGTTTTTAGCTAAAAAATTTAATTTAAAAAATCTAATGGGACATACGGAATAAAAATTAATAAAAATGTAGAATAAAAGAGGTCAGATGATATTATTGAAAAATCTCGACTTTCATAATGAAAAATTTTGAGGCAACAATTATTTAACTATTTTAATTAATTCTGATAACAAATTTGTCGATTTGCAGTAGCCTGTCCCTTTGAAACATTTCCATCTATATCAGTTTTATAAAGATGAAATGATAAATACTCCAGTATAAAGGATGAACTTTTTTCTTTTGTCGACTGTACATTGAAATCAAGACTATCCTTGTGCCACAATTACTACCTTCAATCAGGGATATCTTTCCAATAATATTCTTTTTGTGTTTCAACAGGATTCAGTTCCTTGCAGAAAAGATATCTCACGATGGTTAAAACAAAAGTAATTTTTTTTTGACTTGGCCAGGAAGCAACACTGATTTTAATGATGGATCCTGATATTTGAAAATGTATGGTACCGTTTGAAAATATTATTCGAATAAAGTGCCCATCAAACAAAAGACGATTGTTAGAAGAAATAATTTCTTGCTGGGACTGTATGATAACAAAAGAAGAGCTTCAAGCACTTGTCATTGCAATGAGACGTTGTTGTGATGAAGAACAAACGCTACCCTTTTGAGTACTGATTTAAGTATAATATCTTATAACATCTTGTTAGAATATTATATTAGATCAACATTATGACACTGCTAAAGGTATAACTTTTAATATATATAATATTTTAATTCAGCATTACATTTTCTTACAAAAATATTTAAATACTTGCATTTAAAGAAAATAATTAACTTTTATAAGCATGAAATGTTGAGAAATCTAAAAGTTTCAAGAAATGTCCACAGATTTGGCCTCCATTGTATGCTGTAAATTTCAAATTTGATACAAATAGAAGCTTCCTTAAATATTTCAATAAAAATAAACAAATCTTATCAATTAATAGAATCTTTTCCTTTATGATATCATTCAAATATATTTTCAAAATCCAACATTTCAAAGAAAGTTATTGAAAAAATCTCTAAAGCAAAATTAAATTAAGAATTTTTCCGACGTCATTAAAGATGAAAATGAACACATTAAATAAAAATAAGCAATCTGTATTTATAAATTGTACATCTACATAAGCATTTACGATAAAAGACTTCAACTGAATTACCTGAATTTCACATTTCAAACTGAAAAATTTCAACGACATACATAGATTCTACTAAATATAATGCAATTAAATAAATGAAAAGAAATTAAACTTAAACCCCTTTACAGAATAATTTTGTTTCTTTAGACAAAGGTTTCAGGTAAATGTTGAAACATTCTTCGCTGAAAGGTCATTAACCGTCTTATTCTGTAATAAAACAACACTGCACAATAATGACATTTCAAGTTCACTAAAAATAAATGATAACAGATCTGCGTTTCAAATACACGTTTAGTTGTACACAAATTGGTATTTTGATGTACATTTTACCAATGAAAAATTCTTAAATACATACCTTTGAAGGTTTGACCTACCTCTAACCCGTATCTTTCAATTTCGGCAAGATTATTTGCTTCTTAAACAGAAGAAAAATATACCTTACCTTTTCGGGGGTCATAGGCATATTGATATTGGCTTTCAAAATTCAAGTTTTCACTTACCTTTATCTCCTCATAAGAAACGCAGTTTTCACTACTAATGAACAAATGTTAGGGAGCTACTTCTTGGAAGTGCTCTAATTTAGTTAAATAAGGCACAAAAAGAATATTTTTTAGTAACTTATTAGTAACTTTATCTTAAACTGAACATTTCAAATTGTACTATTCAAATCAGAAATGCTCAGATATGCTATTCTCATTCAAGTTTTGATCGTGTTCCCCATCAAATAAATTTTAAACAATTTATAAATGTTTTTACATACTTTTAAAGATGTTATTTATTTTTATATTGCATTAGAAGATGTTCTCTTTTATTAGACTCAATTATAATTTTGTTCTTCATTTTTCCTGCCCCTCCCGTTGGAAAGAGAATCGACGGAAAATTTGAAAAAATGCGGAGAAGAGCTCCCGCATTTAATCAAAAATCCATTAAAACTTCATAGGATGCATCTAAAAAATGTGAACAAAAATAAAATTTACAAATCTCATAATTTAGGAAATTGTAAAATCAATAAAAAAAGATGTTCTTGAAATTTTGTTTAGATCTCAGTTTATGTATTAACATAATAACGTTTTGAAACACAGTTCATTATATTAAACTTATTTAAATATTATAGATGCACAAAAAGTACGACACTTGCAAAAAACTTTTCAAATAATGTACAATAAAGTAGGCAATAAGTAATTAGACTTGGTAAATTTCTTTTTTATAATTTTAAACGTAAATAGAGATTAAATATTACTTTAAGAAAATTAGAATTTTACACAATAATTCTATTTTAAAATCATATTAGTTAATTATTAATCTTTTTAAAGTTTGGAAGTAACTTCTAGTCCTTTTAGTCTCATATGCTATATTTCACCAAATGTAGTTCAACATCGGCGGTTTCATTTGTAATTACTCATTTCAGTCCACAAATATATATTTAAGCACATTTAAATATAGCTTCTAGTGTTTACAGAATGTTAGTAGTAAGAAATTAGATATGCAATTATGTGACCACAGAATACAACGACAGTTTCAAAAGTTTAGTCGTCAATACAAAACTATCAATATGAATTTGGCAATCTTTAATTATTCAAAATTCTTATTACCGTTAAATTCAATTTTAGCTATACATTTGATTTAATTCATTCTTCAATATAGCTGTAATTTTTATATAAAGTGAACACAACAATATAATTGAAATATCCTTTATGTTATGCATTATTTGAACGAATGGCGAACTTAAAATATAAATCTTTCTTTTTCTATACATATTATGAACTATCTTTTGTGACAATAAAAATACATATTAGAATACAGGGTGATCCAAATGTATAGTTTTTAACATGTCAAACTCTGAGAATGAAACTTTCTTTATGCTAGATGTCAATAACTTTGATTAAAGAAAAAATACGAAACTAATTTTACATTTTCTGAACTTTCCATTTCACTAGCTGCTTGTAAAGAAATTAATTAGTGTTCTGCACTAACGGTGACGCCTGCACTAACGAAGTTTTCCGTATATTTTGAATCTCTAGAATTAATAAAAAATAATCTGATATTCATTGAAATGCATAACAGACTAGATACGAGTCTAAGGAACTCTCTACAGCAATAATTCTGAGCTTCAAATAGTATATTTTTTCTAAATTTTAGAAATGAATAAGAAGATCATGAGGTGTTACAAGTGACATGAATCACCCTGTATAATGTATTTTTCTGTTTTTAAGTACTGTTGAGGAAACCAACTTACCAAGAGGTAGAATGAAGAAAAATGGAAACCAGCAAAGGATAAAAACTCCAACAACGATGCCCAGGGTCTTCGCGGCTTTCTTCTGTCTCTTAAATTTTGCTAGACGTCCTTGCAGATTGGCCATGGTCACTTTGATACTGGTCTTGTCTCCATAGGTTCCATTTCGGGCGGCAGGGCTCAGGACATGGTGGGCTCCAGCATGGACTCGGAGGGTGAGTTCCTTCGTCGTTTCGTGACCAGCCGACTTGACTACTTTGACTCCAGTTTCGAGAAACTTGGTCTGCTTCACTGCGGCTTTGTAGATTCGAAAATAGACGAAGAGGATGATCGCGCTAGGGAGGTAGAACGAGCAGGTGACCGAAAAGATCACGTAACCGAGCTGCTTGGTCACCTCGCACACGTAGGGATTGGCTGGTGGGGGCTCCTTCCATCCTAGTAAAGGGCCTACAGAGATTGCTGTGGAGACGAGCCAGATCGCAATGCAAGCTAATGTTGCTCTTGAGTGAGTTACTATGTTGGAATAGGCCAAGGGACGTGTCACTCCCACATAACGATCCACGCTGATAACACATAGGCTAATGATGGAGGCCGTGCAGCAAAGAACATCTAATGCCGCCCATACATTGCAGAAGGTATAGCCAAAGATCCATTGCTTGTTATTCATCTCCAAGAAAGCTGAGAACGGTAGCACGAATACGCCCAGTAACAAGTCAGCTATAGCCAGATTCACGATAAAGAAGTTGGTCGTACTACGAAGGTTGGGCGTGAAGCTTACAGCCAAAAGAACCAGCGTGTTTCCAAAGATGGTCATCAGAATAATGGCTGCTAGAATTGTACCTTTCACTATGAATCCGAAGTACTCCATTCCAGTTAAGTTTGGAGACAGTGAGCTGTTGGCCCAATCAGATAAATTCCAAGGAGCTTCTTCAGTTTCAGTGAGATTGATAATGATTATTGCTATGTCAGATATCTTGTTCCCTAATGGCAATGAAATCTCCTCAAGCTCCGTGGTTGGCGCCATCGTTAGAGTTTGTTTTCACGGCGGAGAAACAAACGATTCAACTGTGAAGACTATAAAATAAAGTTTGGCTTTTGGCATGATATATAAGAAACGTCCGTTTTAAAAGTCTGTCTTATTTTAATGTCTTAACATTCATATAATTACGTAAGTTCAAACTATTTCTTTGTATAAGAAGACTTGTTTCACCTAACAAATAATTCATAGTTTAGGATACCTAAAATAAAAAGGAATATTATAGAATACTTGTATGATATTATATACATAAAATAGATACATATACCTCAAAAACAGCAGAAATGGAAATACAAATATCAAATAAGTATTACCTAATACAGCGGTTCCCAACCTACGGGCCGCGGACCACTTGTGGACTTCGGTTGGCGTATCAGTGGGTCGCGGACCACTTGTGGACCTCGGGCCGTATTAGTGGGCCACGGAACGCTAGTCAAGGTCAGGGAAGCTTCAAGAGTCGTCACTTGTTTTTTTGCTTAATAGACAATATATTTTTAATTCTTTTACAGTGAGCTTTACTAATTGCTGGCATATACGTCCATAAAATATAAAAATGTATTATATGCGTTTGCATTTCTTTACTTGTATATTTAGTTTGTGGACCTCAAAATATTTTTTATACAAAAGGTGACAATCAAACAGGTTGGGAACCGCTGATCTAATATATTATGATAAAGTTGAAAATTATAGATTTCGTCAAAATTGAAGCGATCACATTTCATAAGATTTTAAGACATATAGGAATTCGATATTTTATAAAATGCAGAAAAAATAGTTTTCATATTTTTAAAGAGTTCTCAATAACAATTTGCTTGGTTTCTACAAACATTGCACAGCGGGTAAAAGGGTATTTCTTTATTTTTGATAGTATCTTTCTCAATTACTCTCTTTTTGAGATTTTTCATAAGGAATATTTCCTTTTCAATAACAAGAAAAATTTCTTTAATAATAGTACAACTCGAAACTGATTATGTGAAACAGAATTTTTTACATTTTAATAATAATAAGTGGCAAATCTGAAATGTGAAATTATAGTGTTATAGGAAAGTTTGAGCTGTTTTTTTTATTTTTTCGAAAAAACATCTTTCTCTTTTGTGACAGTCTCTGTCACAATTTTGAAACTTTGTTGTATTTGATAGCCGACTGTTAGCTAAACTTACGGAATATAAAGATAACAAGTTCCTTGCCTTATGTTGGTTTTTGAGAAAAACAATAGCCTGAGTTCATTCTTTCTTCACAGCTTAAACCACATATTTTCTTTCAAAATGAAAAAAAGGATTTAGTATACATGCCTTGTGTAATTTAATACAAAACTCTGAAAAGAAAAGGGAAATTTGTGAAAATATTAAATGTTGTGTAAATTTTGAAAAATTTGAACACACAGCATATATTTCCAGTATATATATCAGTGAAAGTGTTTTAAGGCTGAAATTCATGGATATTGCTGCTAACTTGAACATTTAAATAAATAACACAAGAAAGCAAAATTCGGAACACAGTGATTCAAAATATAGGATGGCCAAAGCAAAATATGATGCGTTCATGCTAAAATCTAATGGACCAATTATTGTTAAATTTTGTATATCTATTTTTCAGACAGAGTTTTTATTTCACTATAGAAAAAAAATCTTTTTTTAATGATCTTGTAAAAGGGAACTTTTTCTCTGGGCCCTTGTAAGCGAAATAAATAAGACACAGTAAATAATACAAAATCTTAAAGTTCAAAATATGAGTTGCAACATTATTGAATACGTTGCCCTTTTACATTTTCCCACGATTGCATTATTTCAACAATGCTTTCAATTTTAGACTAATTTCATACTTCCAGAGCTACTATGACCGAGACAGCTGGACTTTCGGCTTTCAAATCGCAGGATCACAGGATCCAGACCCGGTTCTTCTAATGCAGGGGTTCCCAACCTTTGCTTTCTCGCGCACCCCTTGATTAATCTTTATATTTTCGCGTACCCCCTACTGTCATATCCTACCCCCTATGCACCAGCCATCCGTCTATGCAAAGTAGTTTTTATCAATAATGTTAAGGGCTTAGGTTAGCTTAAGAGTCAAATGACTCGAATTAATAACTTTTTGATGGACTTAACTTTCTATTTTACATTTTATTGCATTTTTACAACAGTATTAGTTGAACACCAAAACAAATGAAATGAGTATTGCAATAATTTAGCATCAACTTATAAGGATAGCTAAAACTTACACTCCGTAATAAACAACTATCCAGGTGGTATAGTTATTAAATAACAAGTATTAATTTGAGAAAACAAAAATCTGTAACTTTTTTATTTTCTTATGTTTTCTTGTTTCCGCCATTGCCAACTTTGATTTCGCGTACCCCTAACTAGTCCTTCGCGTACCCCCAGGGGTACGCGTACCACAGGTTGGGAACCTCTGTTCTAATGGCATGTAAAACGTTAAACCCGTCCTTGTGGGTCAATATATAGGGTTGCCATATACTGGACTATATACGGGACTGTCACCGTATTCCACTACTCAATCTCGTATTATTATTTGTCCCGTTTTTTGGAATGGGAAGAAATAAAAGTCATATTGCATATTTACAAGTAAGAAATGTCGATATTGGCAACACTGAGATTCTATTCAACCATTTTGTATATTTAAAAGATTATTTAGAGAAAAATAATACCAACCAAAACTGTGAAGCAACTATGAAATTGAGGATGAAAGAGAAATGGCTAAAGTATTTTGCAGACCAATTTGATCAGAAGTTATGTCTGTGCAGTAAAATCTGTAAAGCTTTGCGAATATGTATTTGTCATTCCAGCTTACGGTGCAGATGTGGAGAAAATATTTGCCATAATGCCAACTCAATGGTTGGATGAAAGGCACAAGTTGTCGGTGGAGCCAACTAAAGTAATTTTGATTTGTCGTTGTAACTTTAAAATGACTTGCTCCCAATTTTATAATTATGTGAAAGAAGAAAATGATATAATTAAGAAAGTAAAATCAACTTTAAATTACGACTGGGCTAAAAAGAATTAGCCTTGCATCTTTAGTATTATTCTACCTATTCATTTATTAGATTGCTTAAACTTTCTTGATTTTTTTCAGGGTAAAATAAACCATTACCTACACACTTTTTCATGTTTTATTTATTTAGAATTGAAATGTCCCTTATCAATGCTTGGAAGTTATGGAAACCCTATCAGTAGAAGAAGTCAGACGTCTTCTGATTACAGTTCAAAATTACTAATTATGAATCTTCCAAATAGGATATCGCCTACCAAATCAATCATCCTTGTTCTACTTTATGCTTTAAAAAACGTTCAATGGAAGTGATTCGATCAGACTCCTAAACATGAGAGACAAATACAGAATAGATGAATGCGAACAAAAGCTAGGAAAGCTCGCGGCAGATTTGAACTAGAGGAAGCGTTTTGTCCCATCATAATTCATCTTTCGTTATTTTATTACAGAAAGATTTCTTTCATTTCCTCTATTGCCGCTAACTTAAGCATTGAAAGACACATTTCCTATAATGACTTCTTATCTCGTGCATGATGTTTCTGTTTGCAAATTTCCATGACAACATGCAGTGCCGTCAAATATTCGGCAATATCCTTAATATGATTTCGAAACATGTTCTTAGGCCCTCTCATAATACGAATTCGTTAATTCTGTCGTATTTGTGTATATAACAAGATTGTATTTAAAGGCTACCTAATGGCGTTTTGAATTCAATAAAAAAAGAGAAGTAAATGAAACGCAGTGGTTGCCTACTTAGCTGACAAGCTTTAGTTTATTTAACCTAAAAAAATGTTTGAAGCTTTCTCCCAAATAGCCACATTGCTAGATGTAGAAAATACAAATGAATAAGGGTTTTCAAGCATTTTAAGTGGAGAAAGCAGTAATGTAGGTAGATATTTTTATTACATAAATCCCAATAATAGAATTTGTCAAACAGCAATTCTTAGAAAAATGGGTTGTTTTAACCATAACAACAGCTTCGTTCACGGCCTCTCTGTAATCATCAGTATAGTATTCATTTATGTAATTAAGTGTTACAGTATATTGGGAAAAAACTTTTAAATATTCTTAATGATTAAAATGGTGGCCTTTCTGTAATCATCAGTA
>BGPR01000045.1:902421-917852 GCA_013235015.1 Araneus ventricosus | reverse complement strand
CCTCCTACTTCGGAAGAGCTTAAAGTAGGAGTCTGTAAAAGTGCGCAAAAACATTTTCTTTCTATGCCAAAAATTGCAAATTTAGAAAAAACAAAAGAAGAAAAAATCCCGCTTTCTATTTGAGTCCCCAGGTAGTAAAATACTGCAATGAAAATAATTTAGCTTTCCAGTTCTTGTATATTCGATTGTGCTCTCGCTTAGTGACTCTAGAAGAAATCAAGAGGTTGTATTTTCGCTATTATACACGATATATTTCGGACAACCCCTGAACCAGCAAATTATTTTTGCATTCAAAATTTAATAGATTAGAGTAATCTTTGATGAAGTAATTCCAACAACAACTGTAGATATTTCAAAAGAATTTCGAAGACAATACTAAAGCAGTTACTAATAAATACGAGTCTTGGGAAGTAGCGACGACAAACATTACAACAGATGAAACAAATACATCTTTCATTTTCACTACTCATTTTTAACTTTCTAAAACCGGTATTGAACCGTATGGTTTACATTGATCATAATTAAGGGCATTCATCCCAAGACTTTTGTATTTCATTGGGAGCAATTTTATGAAATGGCCTCTAAACAAACTTTACGTCATCTCTAATTTTATATTATATTAGTGATGCAGCAGGAAACTCAACTCAAACTTCATTTTCCCGACTCATTAGGGGGCATTCCACTATAGAAAAAGTGTTGTCCAAAGTGGCACTCATGACACCACAACATGTTTCGACCCGCCATGACCCGATCCGACTAATCGAATTCGAAAAGAGTTAAGACAAAGATTGCAGAAACACTCAAAGCCAAATGAATCGGAAGTTTTCCTTGTTCTTTTTAAATTTTTCTTCTGTATTTCGTACTTGACATGGTCTAGTGCTTAATGATTTCACTTGAACTCTTTCCGCTCAAAACTTTGGAAACTTCTCAAGGTTTTAGCTTTGACCAGACATCAACTTAACTAATGAAAAAAAACGAAAATTAATTTTGATTTTCTCGCAGTAATTTAGAAGGCGGGCAATTTATTCCCCTCCTACAGTCTCTTTTACTTCACAGTTGAGTGAATTGATGAGAAAACAAGTTTGATTTTTTAAATCAGAAGTATGAAATAAAAAGGCTATTTTTCGAACGTTTTATGAAAGCCTAATAATATTATCCCAAAGTAAAACTAGATGCAACACACCCTTGATGAGAAAGATCAGCAAATGAGAAAGCGATATTATTTACCACGAGTATAGCAATTTAAAAGTAATAGCTTCCATCGAATATGTGTTCGAAATAAGGATATCTAACTTTATATAAAAATAATCTTTATATAAAAAACTTTGATAGAAATATAATAGTTTGCATTCATTCTTTAACCCTTTTGCGTTCATTGGTTTCGCAGTGAAACCACACATTGAGCATTTTTTTACTTCGAATAGGCGAAAAGTAGCGTAATTTTTCTTTCATAACTTAAGATCCAGGTATATAGACCAACTTATATAAAAATTCCAGTTCAATACCGTTAGTATTTACAAAGATAGCGGCATTGCAAGAACTAAATTGCTTTTGATCTCTAAGAGAAACAAAATGATGAGGGTTCTTGCACAAATTGATATTTTTTAAAATTGTATCTTCGAAAGTAATTTGAATTTTATGAAGGTTGAATATCCTGAATACTCACGTATACTTATAAATTAAATACATAATTTAAATTGCATTTTGAGGATAACTTATTCGAATGAAAATTAGCCCGTTACCGCTCATTTGTTTCACTATGCCAAAATTTTCTTTTACATATTTATGATCACTTACATGTCTAATAGTCATTTTTGAAATAAATTTTGTAATTTTCAAAACGAAATATGTAATGAACTTGAAAAGGTTAATACATGTATTAGCAAGATGCGATGCAATTCTTTATAAGAGTAAATTGTTTCTTATGTCATAGAATAGCATACAACTCAAACAGAACAAAGATGGAAGTTAATACAATATTTCAAATGAAATCCAATTGTTAAGATATCAGTAATTTTCACTGCTCAAAAACTCATGGAAGAAATATCAACAAGTATCATTTTAATTATTATTATTATTATTATTAAATTAATCAAGTTTAATTGATTATTAATTTCAGTAGCACCGAGATTTGACGCTGGTTGGGTACAGACTGTACTTGTTTCAGTCACCATTTAATTCATTTTATTAGAATCATGTTTTTTCAAATTAGAGCACTCAAATATTTTTGTAGTATTTTTAACATCATAAAATTTCATGACTTTAGCGCACTTTACTTTGTTGTGGCAAAAGGAAAAAGCATTTCTTTCTGAAAGAAAAACACTCTCTGTGATAGAAATATCAGATGAAGAATACATTATGTATCTCTTCGGATTCCATCCCATCTAAACATTAAAATATAGTGATCAAATACAAAAATTAAATTTTTAAAAAGGCAGCATTCAAAACAAATTTAACGCAGATTTTATATGATTTTAATGCATTTTATTTCACATGAACTATAAAATTAAAATTTCAATATTGTGCCTTATTTATTAGAAAATTACTTTATCGTCTGAATAAAATATATCCAATTTTCAAATAAACGTTTTATGGAACAGAAAATAAAATAATCATTTATATTCATAACAAAATCATGTGCCAATTCTTAGACAGCGTTGTAATAAATCAAACTCATATTTTTAGTGGTGATTTCTGTGTTTTAATATGAAAATAATGAGAACTCTTTTAAGTATTTTCAAGCAAATAAACAGATTGGTTACAATATTCATTGCATAACCAATTCGGAAATTTAAACTAGTGTGGTGGGGAAGTTTGCAGAAGGGGTGACAGCTCAAGTGCTGCCCTCTTCATCTAACCGCGGTTCAAAATTACGAGGTGCCTTCCAAAATAGCTCTCAACTCGCTTCAAAACGGGGCGTTAATATAACTAAGCTAAACTAAATCAGAAATTTTTAACCTTTCAGCGGGCGGGCGTATTCAGGAAAATACTTCCATCGTTCATTGTATTACATTTTTATATCGCGTTGTTTTAGAAAAATAAATGCAATATTTATTTATATAATCTAAATTTATTAGTTTTACACTAAACAAAGATTATATAAATAAAAATTGCACTTTAATTTATAAAAGAACGAAATAAATATGTAATACGATGCACGATACAGGTACCTCTTGCATACGCTGGAAGGTTAACTTTACATATTCCGAAAAACATTGCAAATTCAGATCACGTAGTCGCCCTTCGAAAAGTACGCATACTTTTTGACGTGAAAACGTCTTTCCGCTCGTTACAGTCGGTCGAACTTTTTTGTGTGTCAAAATACCGTCAGATTTGAATTGCTAATAACTACGAGACTAATAATGCGAAAAGAAGGGTTGACCCTACAGCGGATAGATCATTATATGCAAGAGATTGTCTCATAGTATTTGTTTTGCCTGTGACGTCATCATACCAGTGTAGGCGCATGCGCGTGATTGTTATGAATTAGCTTTATGTAAGGTTATAAATAAATGTAGCGTGGAAACGCGTTTAGCTAGTAGGTTGATTCTGGTGTTATTTTAAAGACTTTGAGGAGTATTACTAGTGACCCAAAGTGAGGCAATAAAAATATTTATCAGAATATAAGTAAAAATCGGTATTAAATTGAAAATTTTGAACTCCGCATGTTTTTTTTTTTATTATAACCTGCAGAGTTTTCTTTCGAATTGAATGAAACTTACAGAATACTTGACAATACATAAAAGAAATATTGTATTAAAATTTGATTTCAAAAATTTGAATATTACGGGAAATATGAGCATTTGTAGTAAATAATGTTTTAATGCGCATACGCGACATGTAGTTCTATATACTGTCAACAGATGGCGCTATCAAAAGCTACTCTAAAAAAAAAACAAAGGAGCAGTTCGGGTCCTCGAAGTAGAGTTTTCGAGAAAACGTCGGGATAAAATCATAAAACTAATATTTCGTATTAATATGTAATTTAATTATCAGTCTCTTTAATACAATATTTACACAGAGTAGTATAATGGTTACAGAATAGATAAATCACAAGTTTATCGCATGTAGCAAGGGTCTGTGGTAGCTTGTGATTTATCTATTCTGTAACCATTATACTACTTTGTGTAAATATTGTACTAAAGAGATTGATAATAAAATTACATAATAATACGAAATACTTGTTTTATGATTTTTATCCCGAAATTTACACGAAAAATCTACGGCGCGGACCCGAACTGCGCCTTTCTTATGTTTATTTTTTAATTTAATAAATATTAAAAATCGTACTTAGGTTTTGAAATCGAATCCGATTTCCTGCAAATATTTTCTATTATGAAATAGGCGACTGACAGTTGCCTCTCAGCGAAATCCGTAAGCGATGTAATAACCCGAGTGTCAACATTTCTGATAACACTGAGTGCATGTGACACACTGATCTGTCTATACCCTACACGTTGGCATAGATTGAACCTAGCTACTTTGTTATGACATTTGATAAGTTTTCGAGAATTTGAAGCTAATTATAATTGAGACGAGACACAGAAACGCCATTTAAAGGAGTAACAGTACAGGAGTTTCGAAAATCATTTATTTCCCTTCGGATAACACGTGTTCAACTGAAATGGAAATTGATCTGAATGACATTTCATGGCTATGCTATTCGGATCGCCGATTTCCCTCTTGACAGATTAGTAAGGTGTCAAATGCTGAATTGATACTCAAATATATTTCACAGTACTGGAGTACTTAATAAATATTAGACGCCGATGTACTGACTTGGAGTAGGGATGTATTATTTGATCCCAGGCCGCGGTGGCCTAGTGGTAAGGTCTTGGCTTTGGGGCCGGAGGTTCCAGGCTCTAAACCCGATTCCACTGAAGATCTGTCGTGTATTGGGTCTACTGCACGTTAAATTATACGTAGGGGGCGAAGCGTCCTCATGTTGATGTGGTGTGGAAGTTTGGAGAGGGGGTGCCAGATCAGGTGCCATCCTCGTCATCTGACTGAGGTTCAAAATTAGGAGGTCCGTCCCAAAATAGCCTTCGCGTTGCTTAAAAAACGGGACGCTAATATATAACTAAACTATTATTTGATCCTTGTTTAAGAGCGTTTCCAATAGGTTGCCATTTCATGAATATTTATATAGATCAAATTTAAATTAAACATTTGCTTGAACTTTTCAGAAACAAATGCGAAAATACGCAGATAATTTGAGAACATATCACCATCGCATCTTCATAAAGTGATCAATGTCAGAAGGCGTAGAGTTCCAGGTTCGAAACCCGATTCCGCTGATGATCAGCCGTGTTCGGGGCATGTTGAGTATTAAATCATACGTAGTGGCGAACGTCCTCTCGCTAGTGTGGTGTAAAAGTTTTGAGAGAGGGGTGCTAGCTCAGGTGTGCTCTTCATCATTTGACCAAGTTTAAAATTACGAGGCCAGTCCCAAAATAACCTTCGTGCTGCTTCAGAACGGGACGTTAATATAACTAAACTAAAACGTTGGGCTCAAATGTCCTTCCGTTGGTGTGGCGTGGAAGTTTGGGAGGGTGTGTCGGCTCAGATATCGTACTCGTCATCTGACCTTGGTTCAAAATCACGATAGCCCTCGTGTTCCTTCAAAACGGGACGTAAATTTAACTAAAAAAAACTGAGATTTCAATGATATCGTTTTCATACTCTAGATGTGTACTTCTCTTTCAAATATAATTCTTGTCAGTTCACGCAAACTTACTTTTTGCAGTGTTTGATAAGCTACTACATGGTTCTCTTAATGAGAGCTCAGAATGAATCCTCTAAAAATACACCATATACATTTAAAAAACACGTTCATCAAAATTGGATCCCATGAAATATAGAAACTGAAACATCATGCTTTGTAAGGTGAAATGTATCAATTCACTTCTTGGGAACTTCATATAAAGATTGAAGCGTTTTATTAAGCAAAGTCAAATAGAGTAGAAAATAAACAAACAGTGCGTGCATTTTAAGATATCTATCATAGCTCTCTGATGATAAATGTCTTAACAAAATATAAAAGTAAATTACTGAATTCTGAAATCCTTTCAATAAAATTCTAATAAATTCAGTGTGTGTTTATGAAATATTATAGTTTTCATTTCAGTGTTCATGTATCGCTCGTGATTCATCTGGCTTTCTAAAGAATTCATTAAAATCCGACATATAAGAAGCAATATGTATGTAATTGGACGATGCCAAGTTGAAAAAAATAATCGGACAGCAAACGTGTTAAACCACGTTAAAAAAAATCTCTTCATTCTGCTTGAATTCCACGCATTATTAAGCAATTCCGATCCAAACATACCGAACGTAAAAATCAGCTTAAATAATCATCCTACAACCTAGTAACAATGATTTGAGGTGTCTCGCAACCTATAAAAAGGAAAAGAAACAATGGAAATAAAATACGTTTTATGGCGAAGTCTTTTCTCCTTCCACCGAAGCGAGGCTCTTTCCAACCCCAAATGATTTAACGCATCACCATTTTAAGGAGTCCATTAGCAGGCCTAATTGTCTAATGCATTTATTCAATCGACGGAGTTAAGAAAAAATAAGGCATGACAAACAAAACCAAAGAAAGCGCAGCATTCCTCGGGAAAGAAAAACGTGCATTCGATTTGAACCCGCATTTCTTTCTCCCATTCTTTCCGTTTTTTTATGACAACGACGGCAGTTTTATTTAGGTCATGCACATTACTCTCACAATAAAGAAGCGGAGAAGGACGCGTGAACAAACCAAACATGTTGTCAACGATTTATTATCCCCCTTCCTTTCTTCGGAGTGGCATTTGTTAGGGTTGCCTGGAGCCCTTTGTATTAAAACAATTGATTGGGAGATTAATAAAATATGTTAAGCATTGAAATGCTTGTTTTCAATCGACAACCATTGGTTGGATTCTCCTGGAAAAGGGGGACATTTCCCGTTTCTTTTAATGAGACTGCACCGTCTTTTGGATTTTGAGGCTCAGCGGGGAACCCGGCAAATAAATAAAATCTTTCATTTTTAATACAAGAAATAAACATTAATTCGTATCTAAATAGTAATACTTATAGCACATTATAATGAAAGAAAGACAAAATTAATATAACTTGATTTTCCCTGAGTTATAATTTCGGCAAATGTATCTATTATCTCGCATAAATTGAAGTCTTCGTTTAATTTATTTTCTATATAAAGAAACGTTAGCTTGGATAGTCTTTCAAGTGATATTGTGGATGTTCGGACAATTATTGAGTCATTGTTTTATCGTTTGATGAATTTTGTATCTCAATGAACAAGAAAAATCAGTATGGATCACCCTTCTTGTCAGAGAAAATTATTTAGTATACAAACTAAGCAAACAAAAACTCGTCTAAAAAGATATAACTGAAATTCAGTGCTTTTGAGGAGTTTCACAGATTTCATCATGGAAAATATACAACGCATAATTTTCCATAATGAAATCTGTTGTTATAACATCTTAGCATTTATTTTTAAATCAAGAAAGTATAATTTATTGTTTCTTCTCTCTCTAAATCGATTGATGCGTTGGGGAATACAGAATATGGCTAGATTTTATTATCTTAGTTTCAGAACGATCCATAAGGTAACTCTGTGCGGGCCCCTAGGGATCCTGGCATACGCCCAATGGACCATCCTCAGGCTGAAAATGCAACAGGCTAAAGAGGCCACTGCCTGCGTACTGAAACTCAAAACATTAACGTTCAGTGGTTTCTGCGGCAAGTTTCTTTATTTCTGATGTTCGCTTACATGTGAGGAACACAACACATCAAACATCTGTAGACTCGGAAGAAGTATCTTCGTTTTATTCAATCTATAGGATGATAATCGCTGTTTCTTTTACAGCAAATTCCACATTAAACATACTCCTGGTCGTCATCTCAATCGAAAAATGATGGATAATGACGACCTTGTTAGATGTCAGATATTTTATGAGGAACACAGGATATCGTCAGCAACAACGTTTTCCTCTGATTGTTAAAGAGTTTTATTCTTTCAAAAAAAAAATTCCATCGTGTGAGGACACGATGGAATCAGAAAAATAGGAAATCAGAAAAACTAACAGTAACAAAATTTTGAAATTGAAATAAATGTAAATCTTATATCATAATAAACTTGAATTTTTCACTTTTTTCCCTCTTGTTCATAAAAGAAGCTAGTTTTAATTTTTAAATAAGATTCTAGATGATGATTACTTTCATTTGATTAATGCTATTGCAGAACTAGTTTAACCAGAATAACGTTCCCTTTTTAAAGTAAACGAAGGTTAATTTGGGACGGATCTCGTCATTTTAAGCCTTGATCAGGTAACGAGGACGATGCCTGAACTGGCATCCCTCTCTACAAAATTCCGCACCATACCAGCGGGTGTAGTTACGAGCATGACCTTTCAATATACTTCAGGCTCACATTCAATACTGATCTTATGTGGCTCGAACCTTCAGCTTCCCGGTATCGGAACCGAGACTTTCCATCTAGCCACGGTGACCTCTAAGGCTATTGCATAATCAACAGATTAGAATCCATCCATACTGACGTGTTTGGGTGAATCAATCATTGATACACATGATGGTCATTCATTTCCTTTTTCAGATCACGGATATTATTCTAGAATCCTTTAATTTTCACATGTCATCAGTCACTAATATTCATTCAAAAACAAGGGTGTTTCCACTTACACGACGAAACAGTTTCAGAGAAAATGCTCTCTTATAGTTCTTTAGTATGTTGTAATTGTTTAATTTCGGTAATTTAATGAAGAATATTTTCAAATTAAATGCAGGAAGAATCTGAATGATATTAGTGATACTAATAATGTAACAAGAATAATGAATTATTTCAGTTTTTGATTAATGAAAAAATTAATTGATCGCTTATATTTGCGGAACGAAAGTTAAATAGAACGACTACGGAAAAGGTCTTAATATCCAACAACATTAAATGCAGTTAATTCTGTAGATAATGAATTTCTTTATATGATTAGTTATATTAAATTATATAATAATTATGAATATTTTATATTGTTTAGCAACTGATTCCGAAACCCTCCGCGCTTTTGCGCATGCACCGGGCAGAGTTATTTTCATCAAAATAGGGAAAAAGTGAAGAATGGAAGGGGAGATGTTTACATTTTTCTTAGCGTCATCTAACAAAGAACTCCGGAAATGCGCTCATATGATTAATTGCCTGACACCCCTTTCCGCTGTAAAATCGTCTAAAAGTGCTAGTTTCGTAATTCGTTGCTAAACAGTATGTCTATCGTAGGAATGAAGTTTGGGAATGAAATTAGAATCGATTGGTGAATAAATAATGCATGTAATGCATCACAATTTTCCTTCTTTATCCTGTTCACTTTCTATTGTTAAAACATACGAAATAAAAAGACAATTTTTGCTATTTTTTTCCTCATATATTGTCTGCAACATCCCATGATCACACAAGGAATTTAAATTATTGAAATCAATCTAGATTTTAATTCTTAATAATGTACAATATATAATTTACCATTTAAATATTAAGAGGAATATTTTACCGGTTTTTTTTCCTTAAACCGAGTCTTTATAGAGATTCCACTTTGAACAATTCAATCTGGAAATATGCCAAAAGGTGGGGACATTTGATGCAAGGTTCGTTACAGTGGAAAAAATAATCACGCTACCTTATGTGACAGTCAATAGCACGCAATGCATACAAAATCCCAAAAGGAATAAGCTACAGTCTGCAGTCTATCATTTTATCTACCACACTCTACGAATTGATCCAGCACATCAATGTATATGCCCATAAATTTCACAGAACGGACATTATGAACTATGATGTGTCATATTGAGATACGTACACCTTTCATCTGCAAATGGAGACGAATTCTACTGTTTGCAAACTCTTGCAACGCAAAAAGAGAGATGAGAAAAACATAAGAAAGGCACAGTTCGGGTCCGCGCCGTAGAGTTTTCGAGAAAACGTCGGGATAAAATCATAAAACAAATATTTCGTATTAATATTTAATTTAATTATCAATCTCTTTAATACAAAATTTACACGGAGTAGTATAATGGTTACAGAATAGATAAATCACAAGTTTATCGCATGTAGCAAGAGTCTGTGATAGTTTGTGATTTATCTATTCTGTAACCATTATACGACTCCGTGTAAATATTGTATTAAAGAGATTGATAATTAAATTACATATTAATACGAAATACTTGTTTTATGATTTTATCCCGACATTTTCACCAAAAGTCTACTTCGAGGACACGAACTGCTAATTTCTTATGTTTTATTTAAAGTAACTTATGATGGCGCCATCTGTTGACAGTATATAGAACTACATTTCGCTTATGCGCAGTAAAACATTTACTACAAATACTCATATTTCCCGTAATATTGAAATTTTTGAATTCAAATTTTAATACAATGTTTATTTTACGTATTGCCAAGTATTCTGTGAGTTTCGTACAATTCGAAAGAAAACTCTGCATGTTTCAATAAAAAAACATGCGGAGTTTGAAATTTTTTAATTTAATATCGATTTTTACTTATCTTCTGATAAATAATTTCGTTTGTCTCGCTTTGGATCCTAGTAATACTCCTCAAGATCTTTAAAATGACACCAGAATTAACCTCCTAGCTAAACGCGTTTCCACGCTATACTTATTTATAACCTTACATAAAACTATTTCATAACAATCACGCGCATGCACCTACACTGGTACGATAGCGTCATAGGCAAAACAAATACTATGCGGCAAACTCTTACAGATATGATCTATCCGTAATGGGGTCAACCATTCTTTTCGCATATTAGTCTCGTAGTTATTAGCGATTGAAATCTGACGGTGTTTTGTCACACAAGAAAGTTCGAACCGACTTTAACGAGCGGAAAGACGTTTTCACATCAACAAGATGAAAATTACTTACCATATGAATTAGACAAACATAGTTCGATCCACTCCTACATTAGTTCATCCCACTCCTATTGCCCTAAAAAGATAACTTATTAGTCGACAATTATGCTTTATGACAAGGGAGATGGAAAGGACAGCCTAATGCCAATCACAACTCGGGACTATTTAAAGAAGCTTCTCAGAAAGATTCATTTGTACACATAGCGTATAATGGAAGACCCTAATTGATATTCTCTGCAGCGGCAGAGATTCTAGAGACTCATCAACTGCCCCATGTGTAGCCACACACTAACAGCTTCAGGTGTCTCCAAGTAATTGGCTCAAATCATACCACAGATCCTTCATGTCCAACCCGCCGATGGGAAACAACCACTTAAAAACAGAGGAAAAATTTGCTAGCATACCATAACATGTCACGTAAGCTGAGCACTTTGCAACGTGCTTAAGAAACATACGATATGTAGCCCCCATAAGGCTTTCATCCAAAGGTGATAATCCTTCCAGCCAATCACCAAGAATATCTTACATCCGTCTCCTCTAATAAAGGATCAACATGGGAGGGAAATGGGTTTTTTTTCTGTCAGCATGATTTGTTTGCGTTCTATGGGATATATTGTTAGTCTAGATTTTTCCTTCCTCTTTTTGCACCAATTCGTGGACACTCAGTGCAGTGTCATAAACTGATAAATCGTCGCTTAACAAGCAACTCCACCTATCTAAATTTTTCGAGTTTTATAAGAGGAAGAGAAAAACTGAATTTTTCGTAAATAATAACGAATATTTCTGATTTTTTTCACATGTGGTATGAACATACGGTCTCATGTTCATACCATATGTGCAAAAAATTGAGATAGGCGGAAAATTGAGATATGTGGTGTTGCTTGTTAAGCGACGAAATGTACCATCAGAGAAGAAAGCAACAACTCTTTTTAAAAGAAAAAAGTGCGCAACGAATTTCTTCTAAACTATAGCACTAAGGGAATTTTTATTAATTTTCAGTCACTAAACGATAAAATTTATTTATTCCGTCAATGGTGATATATATATATATATATATCACCATTGACGTGATTTACTACTTTCTATTAAAAAACGGAAAATAATTTGAAATATATGATTAATATAATTTAAAATTTCTTGGGAACTATTAATAATAGCGAGATAAATTTTATATCAATCGATAGCAAATTTTATTTCACTATTTTAAAGGTATTAAATTTGAGATTAGAACGAAAATTTCTTTTTTTAAATTTAAAATTACTGAAATTTAGGTGCTCTATCAAATAATTCTGTTTAACGTCTCGCAGTGCTATGACGCGAATTTTATTGTTGGTGACGTCAGAGCGTTACCGGATCAGTGAGAAACAGATCTGGGCTATTATATTAGTAATATTTTCAGTAAATTTTCATTTCATTTTAAGAATTGAAGCATTCTCTTTAAAAATTTAATTTATAGAATATCTCTCGTGATGTTTTTTCATCGATTTTAAAGAAACCTTTTAGATGAATAGAGTCTCACCTACAAGGTTTCCTTAGAGCGGGGAGGTACATATAACAGAATCAACTGCAGTGTTGTAGGAAGTAGAATTTTGGTTGATAGGGAAATACACCCTGTCAGAATTTCGCAATAAAATATTGTAACCACAATTTGAAGATCACAGCCAGGTTAAAAAAACACGCACACATTTCCAGATAATCAGTTCTGGAAATATTGGATCTCTCTATGCCTCTTTGATATCTGAATTCTGATTTGTTTGAACTTTAGAAATCTCTTACTAGGAAATTTCATCTGCTGTCCTTTTATGGATCCTACAGAGAAAAGCCCACGTTTTAAGTTGGTGTAGAGTGGTAGAGTAAAAGTTTGGAAAATAGGTTTTAGGTCAGGTGATTTCGTCCCAAAATAGTCTTCGTGTTGCTTCAAAATGGAAAGTCAAACTTGGAAATCAACTGAGAAAAAACCTTATTAATTGAATGAAATTTTTAATATTTATAGAAACACATGTCCGTTATTGCTAAAGTTTGTTACCTTCCAAGTTTGTAAGAGGACTAACAAATTAGCCTATAAACAAATTAATAATTGATTGAATACGCATTTCAAAGAACAACAAACAAATAATACTCTCTCTTTGTTTACAAAAACATTCACCTGTATAAATGTGCATTTCATTCAATCAGTTAAATAAATATTAATATAATTCACGAAAATAATGCAAAATAAACGTGAAGAAAATTGTCTCTTTCAGCCATTTATAAACCCAAATCTTCAATTCATGATAATTTATTCTCCATATCTTTGTTAATAGTAGATATTAATGGCTTTTTAAAAACAGCTGTTAGTAATTTTTTATCAGTATGAAATGAACCTGCGAGAACAAACAAAGACTCAGTAAAAAACAATTAAGTGTGCAGATATTTCTTTTTCATGCAAAATTGATGAACGTAATATACACTATATGATCAAAAGTATCCGGATACTTTCGGATTTTCACATTTTTAAGAATTTCTCCGGAGAGGCTAGACCAACTGCTATTGAACTTCGACCATATAAGGAATAGACTCCAACCCCCATTTTACAATAAAGATTCGATCTCGAGGGAATTTAGGGGACCCACCACAAATTGATGAAGAAGAAAAAAATATGGACTCGTCACATTCTACAGAAAGCTGATAATGATTTACGAGTTTCATCAATGGTTTTGCTTAATATGCACATTGCTTACATGCGTTTTCGTAAAAATAGCAAGTATATTCTGGAAGATATAAAGGTTTTCATTAAAAATCCCAAATTTTCCCGCGTGTTCTTTGCTTATAAAATGCAGAGTTTTCCACCAAATTATACGAAACTTACAGAGTACTTGACAATATATTAGCAAAGTATCACATTAAAATTTGAAGTAAATGCTTTGAAAAATAAAGGAAATATTAGTATTTGTAATAAATAGTTTTTACTGCGTATGTGCAAAACATAGCATAATTTTTATTTTATAATTTGGAAGCCAGATATACAGGGCAACTTAAATAAGAATTCCTGTTGAATACCATTAAGATTTAGAAAGATATAGGCATTGCAGTGAGCAAAATTTCCGCCTCTCTATAAGAAAAAAATGAAGGTTTTCCACAAATTGATATTTTTTAACTTGAATTTTCGAATAATTTTATAAAATTTAATAAAGATCGAATATGCCGAATACACAGGCATACTTATAAATAAAATTCATAACTTAAATTTCAGTCCGACGATTACTATCCGAAGATTCAAGTTTAAAAAATATCAATTTGTGGAAAAACCTCATCATTTTGTTTCTCTTAGAGAGAAGCAGAGATTCTACTTACTGCAATGCCGATATCTTTCTAATTCTTAATGGTATTCAACTGGAATTTTTATATAAGTTTCCCTATATATCTGGTCTTTAATGTGTGAAAGAAAAATTACGCTATATCTCGCACAGACGCAGTAAAAAAGTATTTACTACAAATACTTATATTTACTCTAATATTCATAGTAATAACTTCAAATTTTAATGAAATACTTCTATGACATATTGTCAAGTATGCTGTGAGTTTCGTATTATTTGGTGGCAAACTCTGCATGTTATAAGCAAAAAACATGGGGGGAAACTTGGGATTTTTTAAGAAAAGCTTTATATCTTCCAGAATAAACTTGCTGTTTTTACAAAAATGCATGTAAGCAATGTGTATATTAAGCAAAACTATTGGCGAAATTTGTAAATCATTATCAGCTTCCTGTAGAACGTGGCGAGTCCATATTTTTTATTCTTCGGCAATTTCTGGTCGGTCCCCTAAATTCCCTTGTGACCGAATCTTCACTGCAAAATATGAATTTGAGTATATTATTTACATGGTTGAAGTTCAAGGTCTGTTGGTCTCGCCTTTCCGGAGAAATTCTAAAAAATGTGAAAATCCCAAAGTTTCCGGATACTTTTAATCTTATAGTGTATATATTATCTGTTTCTGTAAATAAATTTCAAACAGCATCATGCTGAATGAAACAATTCAAATTCGTTTATTTTCTAAAGGCATTTCTTCTCTTTTTTATATTTTTAAAAATTTTTAAGAGTTTTTAATAATTTTCCTGGGATCAGAGTCAGCATATTTAGCATCCACGAATAACTGATCGTTTACAATTTGATAAAGATCAAAGGAAGAAAATCAACAACCGAGAAATAGGCGATTCAGCTAAAGGTATTTCTGAAGAGACAAAATATGCGCAAGAAGCCTTTTACCTTATGTTTGTATAAAATTCTTATATTCATTGCCATATTTATCTTTAGCTGAATAATTCATTCACAACAGAAGAAATCGAGACAAAATGTATTATCAGAGATTAAGCTGAAGAGCTTCCGTTACACGTTTACTAAAACGGAATATTTCCAAAAAATAAAATAAAACAAAGTCAAGAAAATAATCTCTACCCTCTCTCTCTCTCTTAGTACCGCACTTCATTTTCACCACACTTCTGTTTCTGATGTATAATCCTCACC
>BGPR01000045.1:885082-902411 GCA_013235015.1 Araneus ventricosus | reverse complement strand
TGCAATCAGACTTAGAGTTCCTTTAGTATTAAATAGTGTGATATTTTTCCTCCTTTATTAATATTTATATGTTAATTAACATTATTATAGTCAAATGCTATTGTCCTCTACAATGCATAGACGGATATGAACCATACAATGTATCAATAATCTGCAGTACAAAAGTATCCAGATATAAAAAGTGGAATGTGAAGTGGAATTTGTCTAAGAATATTTTTAATATTTATCAAACTGGAGGGAAAAAAACTCCAATAAACAAAAATATTTTTATGTAAACAAAGTCCCTCCATAGTGGTCTAATGGGGTGTCGGGAAAGGAAAAAATTATGACACTTTTCGTGGTAAAGTTAAACGCTTATAGCTCCGCAGCCAAATAATATAGAGAGTTGGTTTTAGTTTCATGTAACAGAGAAAGGTGGAAATTGACGATTGCAAAAAGAATTTTAGTATTTGGAATTAAGGTTTAGTTACAGTCGAGTTGCAAAGTTGGTGAAAATCACAAAGAATTTTGATGACGTCACAGCGACCAATGCGCCCGCGCAGTGACCAACCTAGCTTCCCGTGCTTTCTCATACCTATCTGTCTGGTGGCGTTTAATCATCGACCAAGAGTTCCATATAGATAAAGATGTACCGATCATTCTGCCGATATAGACCTCGAAGAGAAACGAGAAGGCATTTGATTGATTTTCTTAAACATCATTTTAATCTCAATATGGTTCCTACAAACTATCCAAGTACATTAGGCAATTCATTCATCGATCTTAAGTTCACGCGAAATATTACTCCAGAATTGTTGAATTACGTTTCCTATTTCTCGTACCATCGTCCAATTCTACATAAGATTGTTACTAACAGAAATTGTATCCAATATTAATAACATGAATAAATATATTACATTTGAAAACAAGAATTTTTTTCGCGAAAAAAACCCAACCCAAATCAGGAATCAGTCACATAAATTGAGAGTTGCAAAGAGCAACTCCAGTCACATAATCTCAGAGTCACAAAGAGTTACTTCAGTCACATAGAGCTACTTTTGTCACATAGAGCTACTTTAGTCACAGAAAGTGACAGTTGAGTAAGGTAAGTAAGTTTACGCCCCTCAATCCCAGCGGCCGTTTCGCAGAGACAGCCTCGCTTCAATGGTTTTTTTTTCTTTTTTAAAAAAATCCGTGACGTATCATTAAAGTACCGCGAACGGCAGGTTTAAGAAATATTTCCATCCAAATGGTGATTCGACACACGCACCTAGGCACTTGGGAAAAAAGTTTCTTAGCGAATTTTGTTTCAAAAAATACATTGATGGTTTTTCGGAAGCACCTAAAAATGAAAGTACTGATCAGAAGTAAGAATGCATTTTTTACTTAAAAGAAGGGCTCTATTTTCGAATTCTGGAGGAATTTTATTTGCAAGAACTTTTGCTCTTCCATGTGAAATTGTATTAGTCAACAAAAGATTCCAATTTGTGAAGACAGAAGGGAAGTTGGTAGCCGGCGAAGAAGGATGAACGTCGTTTGTGGATGAGATAAAAGTGAAATCAAAACAAAGAAACTCGGCCGGATGATAATGACATGCCATCGTGATAAAGCGCCCCCGACGGCATTCCTGTGTCGCAGATAAGTCATTCCTTTAATTAATTTTTGGCAATTAATAATTTTTTTAAAAAAATCAGCAGACCCCGATAGATATTTGAGTTAAAAATATAAAAGCTCACCAGCCAGACTAATCTTACCTTAGATTGTCATATCGGTAATGTGAATATGTTGTAAATAATTTTTTTGTATTATTCGGAATTTGCTTACTTTTTGAAATCAACTATACCATCTAAGCTAATAATTTTAGGAGAGTCACAAATTTGGAGGATAAACGTAACAGAAGAACCCCCGTGTTAGTGGGTCTGGTGAACGTTAAATCCGTCAGGGTCAAATGTCCTCCCGCTGGTGTGGTGTGGAAGTTTCAAGAGGGGGTGCCAGCTCAGGTGTCGTTCTCGTCATCTGACCGCGGCTCAAAATTACGAGGTCCGTCCCAAAATAGCCCTCGTGTTGCTTCAAAACGGCACGTAAATATAACTGAACTACAGAAAGTTAGTACTTAGTGACTCATATGCCATTCCTTAATGTTTATTACAATTTCGTTGCGTAAAAATTAATTCTGCATCATTATGACTTAACAAAATTGGGAAAATGCGCCACATTTGAGCAAATGTTTTGGTTTCAAAGAATTTTTTAAACTATCTAGTTCTTAATGCTATCACCTAAGCAATGGCGAATCCAGGATTCGGGTCGGGTGGAGGATGGGGGGCTGAGGTCAGAAAAATTTTGTATCGTAGTGACGAATGTCAAACCTCTTGGCTTATATAAACCAAAACACTTTAACTTGACAGACTTTGCGCACCTGACAATAAGAATCATAAAGAACACTACAATACTTTCTATAATTTAATAAAAAAATACTATGAAATAACTAGCCAAAAAATGTTTTCGATCGCGTCAACGCTACAAATACGAGTGGAATGACTAGAAAAATAGGAAAATTTTCGAGCCTGTCAAGCCAGAAAGCAATGTTGTCACGATTTTATTAATTTTTTAAATGAAAATTAAGAACAAACAGTTGTAGTGATTTTAAATAAAATCAAAAATTTTGGTTTAGCTCTGGGGGGCTGAGCCCCCCTGATTCGCCACTGCACCTAAGTGAAGTAACAAACACACATTTTAACGCAGCTAGTTGTCTGATAAAAAAAATTTAATATTTATCTAAATATATATTCAAAATTCTTTAGTTTTCTATCACATCCAAACACTTGTGTCAATACTTCTTCCACAAAGAGACTCTCCAATTATTTTCATTCTTAGATGATATAAACTTCAATTCAACCCACTGAGATCGATTTTCGTACAGGTATGTCAAATTTTAAAATGAAACATAGGAGTGGAATCCGGAATAGCTAAATTTACAAAGTAATTACTGCTGGTCAATTCCGTCTGGAAATTTTCTAGGCAATTACGTCGGTGTGTGGGGAGCTCCACAAAAATTCGCGAGCTCAGGTCAGAAAATTTATTCACAGAAAACAGATGTTGAGTTCTGATGATGGGTTTGCGTGCAAGCCCGAAATCCAAATTCCCAAATCGATCCATGGAATGGATAAGCTGAAAAAAATCTCTGGCTCTCATCTTCTTTCCATTGCTTTTCCGTTCCTTTTTCTCCATTTATTTCCATCGACTCAGAAAAGTTATTATCTATCTAAAGCCACAGGAACTCGAATCAGATACGTACACAAACGCAATTCTTTCTCGAAATTCAGTATTAAAATTTATAAAAACTGGAAGGAATCGTGGAATTTGAATATGTATTATTCCTTTTTATCTGGTCGTTTAACTGCAAGTCAATTCTTGCCAAGAGTGGGAAATTCGGGATTTGACTCGACAACAATCTAACAGACTTTCAGTTTTATTGTAACCTAAGAAATACCGAAGCTAATTCGGTGGAAGACAATGATTTACTATTTTAAGGAGCGAAGTGCATTTTTAAAAATCTTTCTAAGCAAACTCCTCAACTAGAAGTACGCCATTTTTTCAATCTCTTTAAATAAAGATTAGTCTTTAACTACTTTGATTACCTCCATTTATAAATTTCCAGTCAATTCACAAAATCAACTCGATCTAAATTTTTAGATTAGCGGAAAATTCAGAATAAATGTTGCAACGAAATAAATGGGAAGAGATACTTCGTTTATTATATTGAAATAAATACGAGGTTAAGAAAGCAACTACAACCATCCTTAAAACAATATAAATTTTAGTACAGAACACAGTAAACTTAATATGCGCGATTTTTATCATTATGAAAATTGATATCATAAATATCGAAAGCCAGACATGTGATGCGTGAGGATTATAAGGCTATTCCTAATAAATGAAATGGAAACAAAACTTCCAAGTATTATGCATGCTTATACAGGGTTCCCACTTATATCCGTTACACCCTCTTAACTTCTAAACGGTGACAGCCTAGGCCATAAAATTGGTGTCTAGGTATAGTAAAAAGGCTATGCGCTACTCGATGAGATAACTTAAAACGCCATCTATAGGCAAATTTTGGAATTAGCGGTATAAGATACGGGAAAAAGGTCAATTACAAAATTGTAGAACGTCTTTGATTTAGTACAAAAAGATACCTTGTACACATTAATACGAAGAAATTAACGTTTAAAGTGCACATTTGTTTGTTCTCGATTTTCGAATCTGTGTCGTCTCTAAACGGGTTAAAAAACAATTAGTTATCACAATATACCTTTATTTTCGGTGTTCAAAGTGGTCTCCGACATCTAAAACGCAGATTTGAGTCCTTGTTTAAATTTCACTTTGCAAGCGTTTTAGCATATAGTTGGTACGCAAATACAAACAACAGTAATACGTCCTGCAATGTTGGCGGAAAGGTTCATACACCTGCTGTTTGAGTTATTTCCACAAGAAAAAGTATAATGGGGTCATTTTGTGTCCGAAAAATAATATTTCTCGTTTTATTCGTGTCATATGACGTCAAAATTTCCGAAAATGCGAGCAAACAAATGTGCATTTTACACGTTTTCTTCTTAGAATTATTGCACTCAAGGTATCTTTTCGTACTAAATCGATGACGCTCTAGTAATTGACTTTTTCCCGTATCTTGTACCGTTTTCGAAATAGGACCGCTAATTTGAAACTTTGCCGATAGATGGCGTTGTAAGTTGTCTTATCGAGTAGCGCATAGACTTTTTACTATACCTAGACACCAACTTTATGGCCTAAGCTGTCACCGTATAGAAGTTATGGGGGGTAACGGATATAAATGGGAATCCTGTATAATTGGATTCCAAAATGGTTAGAGTATGAAAAAGGAAATAATTTACAGGGAAGTGTTTGAAAGCAAAATGCGAATAGCAGGAAAGTCGGTTATTTCAAGGAAGAAGATGTAGGTTGTTATGAGTGCGGTTATTTTTCACGTTCTAAAGATCGTTCATGAATTCCTTTTTTCTTAAGTTGGGATGTATTTGTCACTTCAACAGCAAATGAACACTTTATACTAAATAGAGATCTTTGGAATGAAAATCGATGAAATGAAGGCAGACGTGAAAGACCATTCAGACAGCATATCACCCATCTAGTAATGCGTTAATGATCTTTTATGTCAGATAATTATTTCTTTTGGAAGTTGAAGGCCCAAATGCATCAAACACATGAAAACAAAACTTTTCTTTAACCCTTAAAGGCCCAGTGTTGTCTTTAAGCAACTTACTCAATTTTGTCTCTTAAAATCTTGAGAATAAGACTAAAGCTCTAATTCCTGTTGTTGCCATTAGGATACATACTGAAATTTTTATTAAATCAACATATATATGGCAGCCTGAGTGCTGATAAAAAAATAAAAATAAATGGATGTTTTACACTTGAGGCTGAGTCTTTTTAGCTTTGTTTGTATGCTTTAGAATACAATATTTTATTCCACAATGTTGAGGGAAATTTCTTATCCGTATTATTATTTATTAAAATTCATCTGTGTTTGAGATTATAGTGTGTTTTTTATTTTTTATATTTTTATTTATTTTATTTTATTTTATTTTATTTATTTATTTATATTGCTCTGTCTCTTTCAATAAAGCTTCACGCATACCCAACCAACCGACAGGGAGCCGTCCTAGCTCCGAGTTCGGGGGTACGCTTAGATGATTGAACTGAGATTATAGAATTTTATCATGCAATTTTTTTCTGACATGAAGCCCTGTGTTGTCAGTTGGTAACAAACTGTTTTTTAGCCATAAACCGTACTTAAAAAATAGGATTTTTTAATGAATTTTTCCCATTTTTTTATTCAAGAACTGGAAGTCAAAAAACATTTTCAAATCATTTTTTAAAAAACTGGTCTTTGAAAGATTAAGGGCACACGAACTTGAATAATATATGCAAGATACGTCAAAGGTATAATATAAATATAGTAAATGAAATTACATTAAAAGAACTTTTAAGCAAAATTTAACCTCCCATGTAGTATAAGATATCCTTCTATATTGTACATGAAATACAGAACAAGAATATAGTACGATACAGCGCAAAAATGTTGTGATACTAGGATAAACAACACAACTAGTCGTCCATAGCTGAAGAATTTCTGCGGAAAGAAATTGATGGGTAAATTTTCAGTTTATTTAAAATATAACTATTAGATTTTCACTACTATTTGTAATGTCGAGCTTTAATTTTCTAAATTCATAGCAATTAGATAATTAAATAAATTATCACTTTTAAAGGACTTAATCGAAAAAATAGGCTGTTTAAATAGCCAGAAATGAAGTGAAATTTTATAATTTTCTGTAACATTTAAGTTATAAAAAAACTAATCAAACGCAAATAAACGAAACAATTGTCAGACAAATGAAACTAATAATAGGACACAACAGTCAATAAAATAAAGGCCTTCATTATTCTCAACATTGCGATCTTACGCATCATTTTATGTTATCTGTTTTAAACTCATTTAAATAATTTATAAATCTTCTAAAGAATGCATTCCCTCTGAGTTTCTAAAAGAGATTTTGAAGCAGATCTGCTGTTCATCAAAGAGAACCCAAAAATGTGTGCAAATGCTATTACCTACTTCATCTAATTCTTCTTTGAGATTCTTCCCGTTTACCTTATTCTCTATTATTAGTATCCACCTCATTTGACTCTCTGAATCCGGAATTCCATTGCCTCAAAACCTGGAGTGAATTTTCTCTCACAAAAACAGAATGGAATCGTCACGTTCTTTACAGAAATTCCAGGAGGTCGACACCTATGGTTGCTCGATCAATTGTCAACAAAGAAAGGAACTAAATTTTAACTAAAACATTCACCCAAGCGCCTGAAACCGCCTGAATCTGGCTTCTGTCGAACGGGCGGTTTGAGGCGGGATAGGGCTCATAGGGTTAAGTACCGTATGGTGCACCCAATGCTCCGGCTGTTGGGGCGTGGAAACTAGTAAAAGGGTGTGTCTGGTGTCGTCTGGTCATGGTTTCAAATTGCTAGGTCCGTTCATAATAATATTCATTTAACTTCAGAATGAGTTGTTAATAATAACTAATAAACTAAAACTCAAATTACCTCATCTTTCCCTGAGACAATTTATTCCTTCTGTTTTTTCATTCAATTTAGTTTTTTTTTTATTTTAGCATTCTTGCCATCAAACAAATCCTTTTATAGAGAAGACTCAAGTGGGGTTAAATATGAAGAGTTATTTCACATTGTAATCTTTTAAACTTTTAATGGTTGAATATTTAGAGCTTGTGAATTTCATTCAACAACCTTTGATCTTTTTTATTCCAAACGCTTCTTTTTCAAAGTTGTTAGAGTGAGTGGTGTAGTATGAGGTCCCCAACAAATGCCTTTAATAGGGCCTTTGCATAATTAAACTAACTCATAACTATCACTAATTATAAATTTACTTCATTTTTGGGACGCTTAAGGTATTCGACTAGGTAGAAGAAGCGATTTTCGAAGAAAAATCCAAAAATCTTTTTTTATGTTCTAAAAATAAAGCCACAATTTTTAGGATTCTAAAACAGTCTTTGTTTTATTCTTACCCCTTGAATATTTTATTCCTTGATATTTATTTGAACTAATATGTTATTATATTTTTTAAACGCGTTTTCTGAAAAATGAAAATTTTACTAAAATTAGTCCACGAAAAACGTGACATCTCCAAAACAATTGATTAACATTCATTGAAATTTGGTACACATGTGTCAGAAACCTTTGAAGGTGTAATAGACCCCAGATTTTAAGATAGCTTTATTTAATCATGTTTTACAGTCACTTTCAGTTCGAAAAATAGGATAATTTTGGCGAAAAATCAATGGCGCCAACTTTGAATATTCATAAAATATTTATTTATTAAAATAAATTTTATCTTGCGGTCTATTACATTCTAGATAGTTTGAGCAGGTACGCATGCGAAATTAATATTAAACATGTCCCATATTTTTTAAATTATGCTGTTTTTCTTAACATTGAAATTTTTATTAAAATTCTTGAAAAAAATTATTATTTTCAGACACCACTGATGAAATATGAATTTTTATTTCTAATTGTGACTATTAAAGCATTTTTTGTTATTTAGCTCTGTAAGTCTTTTTCATGAACGCTTTTTTTAAAAATTTTTCTCCGAACCTAATCGGGTACCTTAATTACTTTTTATAACACTGTTAGTTAATTTCAAAGGATCTTATACTTTAGAATGAGTAAGGAAATAATTCGGTATTTATTTACATTTTTATTTTCTATAAATTTACAATATTTAGCAATTAATTTAAAAATTGTTTACCTAGGGCTTTCATTTTAGAAAAGTACCTATCACCTCTTCAAAATCCAACTTTCAGGCCAAAGGATCTTCACAGTTGAGAGTATTGCTAGACTACGCTACCTCTCTTGTCCCATGGAATTCCTCAAGTAGGATTTTATTAATTTTAATTTTGAAAAGGAATATCGATCGCATTTTTGTCGAAAACTGACAGTAAGCATGGCGGTAAAGGGCTATAATTTAATTTTGTGTTTGCCGTCATGACATTGATTTAATTAACTCATTTAATAATTTTTCACTCTTGGAGGGTAGCCTACTTAATTGTAACACCTCAGCTTGGGTCTCTCTAAAATAGTGAGCCCCTGGCACTTTGCCAGTCCTGCCACTCTATGGACGAGTTTTCTGTTTTGTTTATTTGCATTACCGTAGGACTTCCACCATTACTACCGACTTCCGTTGGTAATGATAAATCAATTGGAATCTTCAAACATTCAGCACTCTGTTTGAAGATTCTAACTAATGCTTAAAATAGTTTTTTTATGGAATGGCTTAAGGATACTTTGAAAATATTAAATTTCATGTTCCGATTGTTGTAGCTCTCAATGTTTATTTAAAATAAGAGCCTAATTTTATGAAAAGACTACCAAAATTGTTCGTTATCGCTTTTCTTGGCGACTTCTAAGACTTTACATCCTCGTAACAATATTTTCGGATATTATACTTGAAATAAATTGCAGATCATCACCCATATTTCATTTAATGTCAGGCGATAGCAACATTTGACCAGTTATCCAACTGTAGCCCTGAAGTCAGAAAGCATCATTTGTGATAAGGCTGACAGATCAAATTAAATATTTTACTTAATGTATTTTGTTGACGGATTTCCGATGGAGAGTTAATAATGCTTTAAAAATTAGAAGCCCTGCTTTAAGTGCTTCCGTTCGCACACAACTGTTCAGAAAAATACAACTCTGAAGTGGTATGCTTTAAATCCTAAGTAAAGAAGTCAAAATAGCTTGTGAAATAAGCGGCAGTTCTTTAGATTGGAAAAACATGTAACTAAGTCTTTTCGTTCTCAAAAGTTTAATTCTAGGTGACTACTTTTTTATTGTGAAGTATAATATTGCCAAAGGATAAAAAAAATGAAAGCATAGCGATTCCACTATTTAACTATTTAGATACATTAATAGTTTTTAAATAAGTTACCAGAAAAGTTCCCTTCTTTGCTTCTTTATCTACAGAACAAAAAGTAGAAACGTCAGCTAAAGAAGCATGCCTGTTTTCAAACCAATAATTGTAGCAACAGAACGTGATGGAATGTGGAGCATATATTTTATTCAGTAACTCTTTCAGGGAAAAATGGTGTCTACCTTCTGTAGTGCGTTAACATTCCTTAATATTCATAAGACAATTTTCATTACCGTGAATGGGATCGTTGCCCAACAATTTCAACGCCCAAGTTCCCGAGAACACATGCGAAGCTTTTTTTTAATGTCTTTCTTATTGGGAGATATCACAAAAATCAATCATTTTTGGGCCTAATCTGAAACTTTCGGCACTGGAGGCGGGAAGTCGTGCTTCACGTCATGTTACAATCACCAGAGGAATTTTTCCCGTGGAGGGGATTTTCAAGAATTTGACCATGGAAATTAATAGCGATGCGATCAATAGCTCGTTAACGTCGTTTATTAATACTTCTACGCAAAACGGGTTGAAATCTTTTATACAAAAATGGATGATTATATAAGTTTACACTTCTGAAGTAAATTGATTTGTGGCTGTTGTTGCGAAGCAGGCAGTTTCATTTGCAATGCATTTTATTGATCGAGTATTTTCTGATAGAGTTGGAGCATTAATATTTTTGGGCACTTTAACACGTTTGCTGCCACGACCCACGCCTTTTATTCGGAGCTTCTATCTAATTAGACGACCTCTTCTCTACTGTCTCTTATCTGCAGTAGAGAAGGGCTCATCTAATCAAAAAGTGGGTGTGAATCACAGGTTTCAGACAAATGGCGTCAGCAGCAGCCACTGTGTTAAAGCATAATTTTAAACGGTTCCTAAAATAAGGAATGCACGAACCCTACTAGCATGAGATGCTCTACAATATTACTGCGATATCTTCACGATATTGTACGGCATTCGAAATATCGGAACAATATCGTAGATATATCGTATAATATATTGTGCTAATAGGGAACGTATTGTAACTTCTGAAGTGAATTCAACAGTGTCATTTGCGAACAAAGAGTTTTGTACAAATGGCAGGTATTGGAAACACTGGTATTATTCGACACTCGATATATGAGCCAATGGAATTCTACTTTTTAAGTTTATGCGGGTGCTTATAAAATTTACGATTAAAAAATTTCGTTAGAATAGAAATTCTCTCACACTGATAAAAATTTACGCCGTAGTGATTAAAATTTAAAATATTTTACAAGAGATTTTATTAGATTATTCAAATGTTAGAGAAAATTATCCAATCTTCAATATTCCAAAATAAAATTAATTAACACGTTAAGCGCCGCGACTTGCGTCTGAGATTCGAATTAGATAGAATTCTAATTAGATAGATCAGTGTCAGTCGCCGGTGGTTGAAATGGCACTTAACGTGTTAATTGAATAAGCAATGAAATTTGTAAGAATTAGTAATAAACAAATAACTTATTTGCAAAAGTAATTGTCTAAATTTATTTCTTTTTTTTAATTTTCACATCTCTAATTACTTAATATCAAATGGGATTATATAAAAATATCCGTGTTTTAAATTTTAGTGAAAAATATTATTAGCTAAAAATAACGAAAAAAACATTATTTGTTTATAATTAATAATTCACCGACACAGAAGACGAATTCAGTTTGGCAAATGATGAGGACAATCTGATGAGTACTTGAAAATTTGAAGTGGAAAATCGGATTTAATAATATTAATTTCAATTATGTAGAATATCCGACTTTATGAACATCCAAAATGATGAAATACTACTAAAAATTTAAATACGTACTGTTCATGTTATGTATAATATGCATAATGCCTTTTCTTAAATTAAAAATGAATCTCACGAATAGACGGAAAAGTTGATGGAAACGAAAACAACCTTATTTCTGAAAACATTGAGAAAATGAAAACTCCAGAAGCTCCCCTAGTTTTCCTCATGTACCTTTCAAGAAAAAATTATTATCGTCAAAAGATAGATAATTTTCGACTGAAATCAGTCTATAGTTGAAACAAAAGTTGTACATGATATTCCTGCGCAGAACCATTAACCTTTAAGAAAACATTCATCTCGTTCTCTACCACACCCTCCATTAACCTAAAGTAGTATGCATTGTGTCACAGTTTTTTTTCTTCCTTTCTCTCGAGTTATTTCTGCTAGAGTCAAATGCACGTTCTTATGAATTATCTCGGAAGCTTCAACCTGTCATGCAGAAAGGAATTCAAAATTTTATTCGGCCTTCCAAAGTCGTTTGTCTCAAGTGCGAACAGCGATACGATCTTGAAGGCTTTTTTTCCTTCTACAAAAAATCAGTTTTGAAAGAATTTTTTTCTTTCGAAGTGCATTTCAGATTTACTTTTGCGGAATCTCGAATGAAAGACAGGATAGTCATAAATTATTGAACCAATTTCAAAAATTAATTTATAAAAACTAATAACGTTACAACTGCAGTTTTTTAAATGAAAGATCAAATAAAAAAGTTTTTCAGATAGGTGGCGTACCATTACGGCGTTCTAAATTTGTTACAGCTAGAGATTTCCATACGCAATGGCTACCGAATAGCAGAAGCCGAAGAACGTTTTCTGGTTTTCTTATTTTAGTTTTTCATGAATATCTCGAAAACTATTCAGTTTCTGAATTACAATTGATTTAACAAATTAAAGGGCGTAAAATTCCCTACGAATACATGCTTTTTATTTTTCTTCTAGATTTAATCATTTCGCAGATAATGACTCTCAAAAATGGGAGATGTCCAATAATTTACGACCACCTAGACCACCGTAACGGCGCGTTACCTATTTAAAAATACTTTTTAAAATGCACTCTCATTTAGAAAAACATAGTTGTAACATTATTAGTTTTTTTTATTAGTTTTTTAAAATGGGTCCAATAATTTATGACCAACCTGTATTATAAACTTATCTACAACTGTAATAGGAAAATTTATGTGCTTTGCGGAGAGATATTTTAAATTTTATTCAGCCTTTAAAATTCACTTCACTTATTTCGAGAAAGAAACAGCTTGCAACTTTTTTATTCAAATCAGTTTAGTAATGACTCTCGTCATTTAAATTTATAGTAGAGAATATTGGAAATAATAGACAATATTGAACTACATGGAAAGAAATGAACATAATATATCTTCTAAGCTTTATAATTCTTATTTGTTATGCTGTTATAATAATTTCTTATGGCTATTTTTATAAATCTTGAAGATTTTATTTTAAATGCCTAAACAATCAGCAATTTTTGTTTCATACACATAATATTTGCATCTCGAATAGTTTACCTACTCAATGCGATGTAATAAACATGAAATATTGTTGCTTTTTCCTTTCCCATGCAGAAGAGTGTGCAAAAAGAAACCCAGTAGACTCTAGAATTTTTATCCGACCTAGTTAAAATAACAGTTCTCCATAGTAATATGATGAATAATTTACTTTGACAAGCGTTGCAAGCGGGCATCTGCTACAAGCCTCCTACGGACATAACACAGTTGAGATACATGAAGCGTGGATTGACCTACTTTTTCACATTTATGTTATCATTTTATCAATGAACAGAAAAATAAGCTTAATAATTTTTATAAGAATTAAGCCTACGTTTTACGCAAATGCTTTATTTATTTTAAAAGTGTATGTATTTATACTGTACAATGTATATAATACTTTGTTTTCTGCAATTAAGTTCAACCTTATAAAATTATCTCAAAATGTGTACAATATTTTTATTCTTAGAATTCCTTTTTCTTTCAAGAATTTTTTAAATGTATAGTACATTTTATAACAAACATTTATAAGTGCTGGTCTGTACTAAGTGGTCACAAAATAAGAATAAGGACAAGTTGGGGTACAAAAAATGTGTTTTAATGGTATTTGGTGGGTTAGGAAGTGAGCATTTACAGAAATCCGGCATACCGGGCTTTTTTGTTATCCGGCCAGTCCTTCCGGCAAATTAGGCTGTATAGTTGGGAATCTACTATAATACAAGTGTCCAAGACTTCGAAGCAATAGTTGTTGGTTTAATCTTTTTGTAACGAGATTTGAAACCAAAACGTCTCTTTTAAAAAGATGAAATTTCGACATTCTTAATGCATTTAATTAAACAACACTCTATTAGTTCGTAGATCGCTTTTGGTTATTTCAGTAAAGATTACTGGAGGTTTCATTTTATATATAAAAGCCCCAATTCACTCTAGATAGATTTTGTTTTAATTTTCGGTTTTGTGTTCTGTAATTGTGTTGCTGAAGATTGGACTTTTTCATCTGTTTAAGGTATTCATCGCAGCATTATAAGAAGGGTTTTAGTTTTAATTGACCGTTATTCCTTTCTATGACTGAGTATAAAATACTGTTCAAGATTCTCAAATTCTAACGGATTCTCGCAACCAGATAATTAGAATAAATTATCTAAATGATTTTGCTATTAGAATTATTATTTTTAGCTAATTGGTTGATAGTGTAAACCCTATGCTACATTATCTGACGTTATTTCACACCTTCAATACAATGAATAATCGTTCCTAAATGAAAAGTATGCATCCAGACTTTTACAAATATTTTCCGATTTTATCCCGCAGTAACAAAAAATATTTATTTTTTTCAAAATGGGCTCAACTAAACGTGTTAAACTTAAATAATTAAATTTATCAAAAAAATTATTAATCAGGCTTTAGGAGTCCCAGCGCTTTTTCCTTCTATAATCGGTACAAGAAGACCATTTGGAATGACTTCGGAAAAATCCTTGAAATTAGCAAATGAAGTGTTAAAGATAAGAAATATGCTCGTTAATTGCAATATTTTATTCAGAAACTAAACTGGACTTCTCAACATTATTTTGCTTAATAACTTTCAAGATTCTATAGACGTACTTATGATTCTCAATTTAAGAAGCTCAGAAAGTAGTTATTTATTTGAAGCTAAATTTCTGTCTTTGTGTTCTATACATATGAAAGAAACATTCTTTTTAATGAAAAGGATGTATTTGTTTTTCATTCAGGAATTTTGGAATATTAAATTTAATATTTTACTTCGAAATCAAGTTGATAATAAAAGGCTTCTTCGCACAAATAAAAAATTAGAAAAAGCATTTGAATTTTAGGGCTATCTGCGAAGATTTTCTTAAAAGTGGCCATACTTCAGATAGGGAGAAGCAACCATTAAATAACGGCGATTAAAAAAGCGTTTGTGACATTATGTCGAATATAGTTATAAAATGGTTTCTAATGGAGTCAGTTCCTGCTAATTCAAATTCGATATGCATAGCTCTTCTGAAGTGTTGTTCTAGTAAAAGTTTTCAATCATTCTGTCAGTTTAGTTATTTAGTTGGGTTACGCAGGCTTCAAATATGAATTCAGCTAAAACTATATTCTTTTACAAAACAATAACTAAAAAAATAATTATATCTTTCCCGAAAAAGATTAAAGATTCAAATTGTTCTATAATTGCTTTGTATGTCTCCAATGAAAATTAAAAATCTAGAAGTGAAAATTAACTCCGTTATTGAAACTGTAAAAAATGTATACATTTTTGTAGCATTCTAAGTAACTAAGACTGAATATGTTAATTATAACAGCCAGAAAAATATTCATTCTGGCTCATTCACGTATATTAACTTCTTAAAAATGAAACAATTAAGTAATTTAAATAAGAAAATGTTAGAAAGAAAATGAACACTTCTTTTCTACTTTTGCTTTCCTTTTCTTCCGTGTGAGGGGATATGAGAATTTTGATATACAATAAATTTTAACCATTTAATTCTGTATTTAACGTAAAAATATTAATCTTGGCTAATTCATGTATATTAACTTCTTAAAGTCAAAAATTTAAATAATAATCAATTTTTCTGAAAGGAAATGTACACTTCATTTCAACTGTTGCTGTCCTTTTCTTCCGCTTAGTGGGATACGGGAATTATAATGCGCAATAAATCTAAACCGTGGTTAATTTTCCATTTTCACGTTAAAGTAATTTTCAAAATAAATAATATTTGGAGAAAATAAAAATTTAATACCCATTCGATCGTCGAATTTCATGGAAACAGTTCGCAGAACTTTTGAGGTTAATGTTCTTTAACAATTAGCCTAACTACCTATGGGACACATGCAACCCACGAAGACAACAATTTCAAAATAATTCACAGCAGCAGAAACCAATACCCGTCGTTTTCTGCAGACATTTTGTTATGAGGGGCAGACATGCTATCATTATGTTAATTTTTAAACGTTTTTATTTAACTTGACTCGTAAAAATGGAATTTTCTAATCAATATTTCACTACTTCCTGCTGGAGTTTTCAAATTTTGTGCACGTTGTGCTTTCGATGACAATATACTATTTTAATATTTTCAGAACTTAATTACAGATAATTGATTAATTTAAATAAAGCTTAATTCTATGTTAAAGGTACCAACTTGTAGTGAATTTGAGAAACAAATGATTTTAAGATTCCATAGTATTTGCAATAATGAATTATAAATTAAAGACTAAAAAGTAAAAGAATATTTAAATTAAAAATATTTCAGCTCTTTTTTTGTGCACTAATAAAAGTGTGCTTTTATAAATTATTTTTCTTAAACTTATTTTTTTTTCTTTTCTATGCACTAATTACATATTTTTTTTTAAAATCAAATATTGTGAAAGCTATTGATTACTAACTTTCTTCCCTTTATTTAGAACCCAAGAGAACATTTCACCAAGACAAGCAAGACTGGTGCTCCTCCCCCAAAAAAACACATACAGAACTCTAGAAAGTTTATACACAATGAAGAAAAGCTGAAAGTGAAAAAATTGTACTTTAAATTTTACCATAAATAATAGAAACTTCATCAAATTACAAAGACAGCTAAATGCACTTATTATTCGTAATACAAGACACTTCAGTTCCCGCTTATACATTAATTTATGATATTACACAATATTAACTATATCATATAGCACTGTATAATATTGCACAGAAACTTGGTACTGTACACGTTGGGTTATCTTAATATAAAGAGTTCGGTTTTCAAAAATTCAGTTACATTGAACTTTTCCAAACTGCGGTAATTATTTTAGTATTCTGAAACTATTGCGCAAAAACTTATCAAACACGAAAGTTATACTAATAGACATATGCTGATGTTCAGAACACAAATGCCTAACTCGGCTATTTTCATCCTGTGGGGCGCGCCCCTTTAGGGGGGGGGTGATAACGCTAAATGGGGGGCGCGTGCATATCGAAAAGAAAATATTATCAAAAAAATTGATTAATTTACTGAAAGAAAAGTAAAACAAAATACGTTCTGACATAATAAAATACATATTTACACTGAATTAATAAACTTATAAATGGTATTTTATCAGTACTGTACAATGTATTTAAAAATTAACTTATCGATACTAAATTAAAACAAAGTTTAATTATTAGTGACTCCCATGGGTCTGTCTAGTAGAGCAAAGTTATTCGAAGGAAGGTTTAATATTAGAAATAGACACGCTGAGATCTTTTTCTATATTTAGCTGAGAAATCCCCCCCAAAAAATACCAAAATTACATTTTTTTATACATTTTTATTGTATAAGGGGGGGGCGAGGAAAATTGGGTCGCAAATACTGAAAGGTTGAGAAACACTGACCTAACTGCAATTTCAACACGAGTTTCAATTAATATAATGAGTCAAGATTTAAATTTATTAATCTTTACAACTAGTATATAAACCTTCTTAAACTATTTTACAAAATATTAGATTATTAATAAGCTATCTACTTTACATTAAAATTGCAAAATATCGTTCGAATCTACGTGTGCAATATTTTACAA